>JABUQX010127844.1:0-5000 GCA_015478945.1 Trachelipus rathkii
AGAGTATTATTTAGGATCTCACGCCTTGAGGTCGCTTTAGAATAGGTATTAGTGCCCAATCTTTTATTGTTAGTATTACGAGTGATTAATAGTAATTTCTAACGACATATTGTGCATATTAACATCCTATTTACTTATCTGATTGAATCCATATCTGTCAATATCATATCACTATCATAATAAAGCCACTACGCAGAAGTACCTCTTAATCAAACCCCCGGTTAATGAATGAGTTCTCATTAATCATTAGATAGCTAGAGTGATTCTAGCCTATACATCTCTGGTGATCCCAGTAGTGACAGGGGGCTGAAACCCCCTAATTTGGAGTCAGATACTGTGTAAAATTCGAAAAAAAAATCCGTTACTTTTGTGTATTTAAGTGCTTAAATAGTGTGATATTTGACAAATAAATAAATTATTTGAGTCAAAAAATAACAACGTGAAGAATTAAGCCTCTTATTAACCTCATTGATAATAAGAAGGAGAAAAAGTCGTTGTTAGAACATTCGGATAGCAACAGAAAAACCGTTTGCTATTTCGAAAAATTGAGATTTCAAACCAAGCTCTATTTTTAGGCTTAGTCATCAGACGCCTAAATTTGACTCAAAATCGACTCCACAAATATAGTCAGTAACTCAAGCCTATAGAACAATGGTCTCAACCAAAAAACTGACTCTTCGGACTCAAACGAAAAATTCTTCAAAAGGAAATAAGGGGAAGGGGAAGTCTCCCTCCCCCCAACGAACGCAACCCTCGCCTGATGAAGCAGGGCCATCTGTTTCTTCATCAGAGACTGAGTTGGAAATCACGCCACAATCTTCCCGCCAAAAAGGAAGGGCGAGGCGTCCTGATAACAATTCACCATTAAGAACATACAGTCAGCTAACATCGAGTCAATTACCAACCTTTGACCCCTATGATGTTATAAATTGGCTCAGTGCTACAACAACTATCTTCAAATTAAATCACGTAGAAGATACTCACGAACGTGTTCGTCTGTTAGCGCCAATCTTGCCCACTAATTTGGTCTCTAAAATTAAATTCCCCCTCCAAAATAACGCTTATCGTCTGCTATTAGAAAACATAGAAGAAGTGTACCTTCCCGCCTTGAGAAATCGGATACGTGATGTATTCAAACAAGGCATGAGACCAGAAGAGTTGCCAAGTGAATATCTCCATCGAGTAAAGGGAGTGCTTGGTAATAAGAGCTTCGATGTTTTGGTCGAACATAACCCTAAGTTCGCCATCGATCTGTTCCTTGAGCAGATGCCCCAAAACGTCCAGATGAGCGTCTATTCCCTCGCCGAAGAGAATGACTTACATAGGATGGTCAAAGTTGCCGATGACCTCTATAGGAACTTCGTTCGAAAAGGAAGAAATTACCAACAACCAAATTACGAACAGACATGGAGTTCTGTAAACTCTGTGCGAAACAGAACCGACACGAGAGAAACAGACTCCGCTTACCCACCGATCAGCGCGCGCGATCAAGAGCGCAAACATGAAGCTGGTCACGCGGTGAAACCCAGCTGTCACGCCAGATGGCAGACCTCACAAAAACTGTGAATGAAGCTTGCCAGCTTTCTACGTGACCAATAAGGAGGACAATGTGACGAAAATAATAAAAAATTGAAATTGGGTATATTAATTCCACTTTAAAATTTGTCCAATACATTAAACAAGGTGAACGAAGGGATTAATAACGCCGTGAGCGAGCTCTGTTTCTATCATGCTCACTATCTCTTCAAGGCCTATAAATGTGAGAGTAATGAGTGCCCTATGTATCCATTACTATATAATAATAGTGAAAGAAATGATATACACAATGTCACTTCATCTTCGGGAAACTGATAACATGGCTGCGTAAATCTCCAACTAACAGCAGCCATGAAAATCCCACTCACAATAGAAAGGTGAGATTTCATAATACCATCAAAGTGATCGACGACCATCTTCCAAACAGTGATAAGTGTAATAAAATAAACTTAGAAAATCCGAGAGCTGGTGAAACAAATAACAATTATATCAATCATACCAACTCTATTAACATTAATAAATATAGTAGCAAAAGTACTACTACTACTACTACCACCACTACTACTACCAATAATAATAATAATAATAATAATAATAATAATAATAATAATAATAATAATAATAATAATAATAATAATAATAATAATAATAATAATAATAATATTATTATTTTTAATAACATGAACAATAATAACATTGAAAATGATCAAAATATAAAAACAACCACCAGCACTAACCAGGTGGAAAATATTAATCCTATTATTAATAACAATAAAGTTGAAAATATTGAATTAATAAATAAAAATTTTATCAAAGAACAAGCAATAAATCAGAAAAATGTACAAGGAATGCATGATCCTTCTTGCTCAAAGAAACTTAAAAGTTCACAAACGAAATATGGTAGTAGTCCACAAAACATAAATATATCAATGAATAAAAATATTGTATTAAATGGTACCGATGTCAACAAAGGTCTTGAAACCGATGTTTCAAACTATATGGGTAATGTACAAAATAATAATTTTATCACTACTGTGAACCCGATGCATGTGGGGTATATCTTTTTCCAATCAAATTTATCAAATGGGAGGGGTGTTATGGACCATACAAGGGAAAGTGAAATCAATGAAGCAAATATCTTGTCAGACCCAGCTGATTTAAGTGTTGTTGACGACCGCTGCTTAAGCAGTGAGAATGTTGCAACCGATGTTGAGGTAGGCGAGAAAGTTTGCAAGATTGACAACTTGACCTTGTACATGGTCTATGACACACTAAATAAGGTCGATTACCTGGTCGACTGTGGCTCAGTTAAAAATATCCTGGCTGGTAGTGCTCTTGACAACCACAAAGCACCCCTAGGATATATGCTGGCAGCCAACAACTCAAAAATTGCTATATATGATATTAAAAATATTGAAATTGATTTGGGGCTGGGTCGTAAATATCTTGATACTTTTTATGTGGCTAATATTAATACAAATATTTTAGGTCTGTCATTTTTAAAGAATTTTGAGATGGACATTGATTTCAAACGTGATTTATTAATAGACTCTATTACAAAGAATACTATAAAATTGAGTAGGAATATGAATTTTAATATTAAGAATGTGCCTGCTCCTTCTCACTTAAATCTCTCTTTATCCCCTCATCCTACCCCTGTGCATGTACCTTCTAGCTCTTTAAATTTTAATGAAATATTAATTAAATATAAAAACTTATTTGCAAATCCCTATCTACCCGAAAACCACCACATAAAATTGAAACAAATGAAACGGTGGGATGAAATTTTTGAAAAATATAAAGAAAATAAAAATAAAAGAATGAGCACAGCATTGATAGGTGAGGACGGTCTGGAAACTTCTGATGAAAAGACCGCTTTTATACCAGAAAAAGTATTAATAGAGCTCGCCAACACCTATCCTTACAAAGTGAACATAAAAGGACCCCCCATTTCACTCAGACCCAGGAGGGTCCCACACAAGCTCTATGCTCAAACTAAAGCAGAACTTGACAATCTTTTAGCCACCGGAGTCCTACGCCGTACCAACTCACCGTGGGCCTTTCCCATGAGCGTCTTAGAGAAGAGTGGAAATAGGGTGAGAATAATTTCCGATTTTAGAGAACTGAACAAAAGGGCTGAAATCGAAACTTATGGCCTCCCGCACCTACAGGATGCTATGTTTACCCTGAAAGGGAGTAAGCTATACAGCCGTTTGGATTTGACGCAGGCATTTTATGGGATACCGCTCCACCCCGACTCTGAGAAGTATTTCACCATAACATCCAATATCGGCTCCTACAGTTACAGGTGCCTCCCAATGGGTTACGTGTCGTCTCCCTTCATATTTCAAGCCTACATTGATATTGTAATGCAAGGAATCAAAAATACCTGTACTTATATGGATGACATATTGATTCACACACAGACTGAGGATGAACACAAAATTCTCCTTGAACAGGTGCTAAAAAGATTACAATACTTAAACATCAGTGTCAATCCCTCCAAGTGTCAAATCGCGGAAAGGGAGATCGATTATCTTGGATATACCATAAATGAGAACGGTATCAGACCCAATCATGAAAAAATTAGTGAAATAATAGACACCCCCAAGCCAAAAACTGTAAAAGAATTAAGAAGTTTCCTTGAAAAAATTAGGTTTTACCGCAGCAGCACCCCGTGTTTCGCAGAAATAACAGCGCCCCTCAATATATTCCTGAAAGGAAAACCCTACGGAAATCGCCGCTTTAGCTGGAACCCCCTGGCAGATGAAGCTTTTGAAAATGCTAAAAAGGCTGTTAAAAATGCCTCTGTACTTGCCTACCCAAGCACCTCGACCCCTTACAAAATTAACATCCATACGACCGATGTATCTACAGGAGCTGTCATCTTATCCGCTACTGAAGAAGGGGATAAGCCAATTGCCTTCTACAGCTCAGTTCTGTCTCAAAGTGAAAGAAATTATGACCACGCCAATCGATTACTGGTCTGTCTGACTAAAGTATTCAGAAAATACGGATACATGCTTGCTGCTAATAACATAAAAATTGCAAATCAGTCAAGAGACCTGATATTAAAATATAAAAGATCGAATGATTGCCAAAATTATAATATACGAGAAATTAGAAGCTTAAATTTACTCAGTTCTTACCAAGTTTCATGGGAATTGATCACAAAAAAGACAAATCCACTTTCTGAATACCTCTTGATAAATAAAATGAATAATAAAGAACAAGATAATGAAATAATAATGAGTGATGAAGAGAAGAGGGCGCTTCCATCCACACCCCTTCGTACGAGCGCTGTGATTGGCCCTCCCACAAGCCAACGGACCAATCAGAGCGAAGCTCAAAATACTATCCACGTGGACGAACATTCTGGCTTTTTAAACACTTACCGCTATGAAGAGCCTTCGCCTACCTTGAAGGAAAGGTACAACCAAACCATAAAGGAAAACACCGCACGC
>JABUQX010127844.1:10000-20357 GCA_015478945.1 Trachelipus rathkii
ATATATATATATATATATATATATATATATATATATATATATATATATATATATATATATATGCTATATATATATATAATATATATATATATATATATATATATATAGCATACTACTGCTAATATATATATATATATATATATATATATATATATAATAATAATAATAATAATAAATAATAAATAATAAATAATAAATAATAAATAATAAATAATAAATAATAAATAATAAATAATAAATAATAAATAATAAATAATAAATAATAATAAGGGTAAGGGTGAAAAGGGGAACTGTAGAAACCGCAGCTGAATTAGTTTCTTGAGTGTTATAGGAAATATATGTGCTGGTAATTTGGTTGAAAGAGTGCGTCGAGTGACTGAGGAGTTGATTGTTGAAGAAAAAGGTGCTTTAGAAGTGTAGAGGATGTGTAGATTAAATTTTTACACTGAAGCAAATGAATGAAAAGGTGGGAGAAAAGAAGAGGTGACTTTATTTAGGTTTTATGGACTTGCAACAGGTGTACGACACTTTTAATAAGGAAACTCTAAGGCAGATGTTAATGATAGTGTTGGTGGTAGATTCCTGACTTTAATTAAATGTATGTGTATTAATAATATAGCGTGTGTAAGAATAAATGGAGTGGAGAGTGAATGGTTTAATAATAATGGAGTGAGGCAGGAATGTGTTATGCCTCCATGGCTATTTAATTTATAAATGGATTGCGTGATGAAAGAATTTATGTTAGATATCACATGAGAGGGTGTTATACTGATGGGAAATGGAAGAGAGTTAAGAGTGACCTGCTTATTGTGCACAAATGATTTGGTTTTGCTTGGTCAATCTGAAGAAAGCTTGAAAAGATTGGTAGAAAGATTTGACAGGTTATGTAAAAGGAGGAGTTTAAAAGTAAATGTAGATAAGAGTAAGATGATAGTTATATTTGAGCAGGGTCCGCAGTATGAAATCACGTTGGATGGCAGACATCTGGAACAAATATCAGGGTTTAAATATTCAAGCTATATGTTGGATGAAAAGGAAACGGATTATGCAGAGTGTAGTAGGAAAGTTTCAGTGATAGCCAGGTGGATAGTGCAAGTAAAACTTTGGTGTATTGAAAAGGACAAAATCTAAAGTGATCTAAGGTTTTGCATGAAGGTATGTTGTTACCGGTGTTGATGTGTGGTAGCGAAACTTAAGTGTGGAATAAGAGGCATAGGTAAATGGTGCAGCATTTTGTAAAGATGAATAATCTTAGGGGCGTGTTAGGTGTGAGAGGAATTGATAAAATGGAGAGTGAGAGTACTATGGAGTTGTGTGGGGTGACGAAGGGTACTAGTAAATGTTTGTATGAAAGTGGTTTGGTTATTTGGAAAGGATGAATGATAGTCGATTAGTCAAACGGTTGCAAAGTGATGAGTGTGTTGGGAAGGGAACGGTTAGGAGACCAAAGAAAAAGTGGATTGAGTCAGTAAATGAGTGTCTGAAGGAAAGGAACGTGAATTTAGCACATGTGAGAAGAACGGCACATAACAGGATTAAATGGTGTGGCTTGGTGAGGGGCAAAGGTTGTGGGTTTGACCCAGGGAATGAACCCTAACAATAAAGAGATAACAAAGTAGGGGTCTGTCATGGCGCTGTGAAGCTTAAGGTGGATATATATATATATATATATATATATATATATATATATATATATATATATATATACATTTATATAAAAAAGCAAAAACTATATTTCTACAGAATGTGCCATTTTTAATTTGTATATATATATATATATATATATATATATATAGGCCAAAATCACTTTGGCTATCAAATGATTAATGAACATTCATTCATTAACCGGGGAATTGATTAATAGTTACTTCTGCGTAGTGGCTTTATTAATGATAGTGATATGACATTAACAGATATGGTTTTAATCAACTAAGTAAATAGGAAATTTCTATGCACAACACGTCGTTAGCAATACTATAAATCACACGTAAAACTAACAATAAGAGATGTGGCACTAATTCCTATTCTAATGACCTCCTCGCGTGAGGTCTGAACTAAGACTCCCGAGCTTTGCTTGGCAGCGTCCCTGGTTGGGCTCTCCACCAATCATTCTCTTTGTTTTGGCGTCTTTTCCTTTGGGAAGGAAATAGGCGCCAAAATGATCAAGTTTTAAACACTATACAGTTTGTAATTTTGAAGTGGACCACCAAGGATTTTAAAGTGGTATGCAGGAGACTTGCAATAGCCTCTTACAGAGCTGCATCACTCTATGACATGCATGCTTTTGTCTCACAAAGATTCCCTATCATTATTCTAGCCTCGTAGTTCGGCTTATATTTGGTGGCCTCGAGTGCGAGAAGGATGTCTGCCTCGGAAAACAGAGGTGAGGCCTTTATTTTCCGATTTCACAGAGATGCTTCTCAACCTCCTTCTGATGGATACATGAAATGCACAGGAAAGTAGAAAGAAGAACAGGTGAAATACTACTCGGGAAAAAAGGGGAAAGAACTACAATATGGATATTCAATACCTTTAACAAATGATTTTGTACTCGTATTAATTTACCATAGCAACGTCTTTGACTCTTATTTTCCTCAAGAGTTATTTACCTCTGTTTCATTTATTCCGAATTTTTCTTTCGGTCGGGAGGATCGGGAACAAGGTTGTAGAAAATTTTGACGTTTCTTAGGTTTTCAACTACCACCTTATCTCCCTTTATAATATGAGCGTTACTGTTGGTTATTTTGACAACCTTATAAGGGCCATGATACTTAGGGGAGAGCTTCCCAACATTGTACTGTTGACTCTTGACCAGTAGATATTTCGCATCCTTCAAGTTTCGAGGTAAGAACACATTCCTATTACGTAGATTAGTTCTCTGGGCCAGAGGTTTTGCCATTAATCCAGCTAGTTTTTCAATATAGGTATCATATGATTTTGGTCCGTCTGGGACAGAGGGGTCTAGCAAGCCGTCAGGAATGTTTATATCTTGGCCGTACAACAATTTACTTGGGCAGATGCCCGACTCTGAGATGGGGGCCAGCCTAAGGGCGAACAAGACGAAAGGTAAAACGTCTAACCACTCTTGGCGCTCCATACTCGGCTCAGCGAGCATGGTTAGACTATTTATAATCATCTTATTGGTTACCTCTATCTTGCTGTTCGAAAAAGGTGCGTAACTGGCGGTCGTTGTGTGAAGTATACCTAACAGTTTACATACACTTTCAAACAAATGTGACGTAAAATTTCCCCCTTTATCTGTGATGAGGTTGCTGGGGATTCCACAGTGCGGAATGAGCTGGTTAATCAAAGTTTTAACTACCGTCTCTTTTGTAATGTCTTTCAAGGGGTAGGCCCACACATAATGAGAGTACCGGTCGATGAGTGTTAATAGATACTTATATCCCCTGCAGACAGGGAGTTTCAAAATGTCGGCATGAACAGCTTGAAACTTGTAGGACACCTCCTTGTATTTTCCGTAAATAGGGTTTATACCACGTCCTACCTTAGCTATCTGACATTGGGGGCACGCACGGACGAGTGCCTTGACCCTTTTATGCATGTTTTGGAATACAAAGTCGGCTTTCAGGGCCGTGAGGCATCGAGTAATACCCAGATGTCCCTGGAGATGAGTCATACGAATAATGTCGTCCACTCGGCGGTCGGGGAGAATGACTCTGGCATAATTTAAAGATACATCAACGTAGAGAGAGAGCTCGGTCTTCTTGAACCAAAACTGTTGTTTTTTAATAATTAAAGAACTTTTTTCTTTATTTGTAAGTAGTGAATTTATGTATTCATCCTTTAATTGGTCTACGCTAATCTCAGCATAATTAATCTCCTTCCTGAAGCGTTTTATTAGTTCCAGGTGAGCCTCATTACAATTTTGAATCAAATTTATTCGATTGTTTTCTATTAAGATATCATTTACTTCATCTATTTTCCTTATCGGTGCTTTATCATTTAATTTCTTCAATGTCTCTCTTTCTATTTCTATCCTTTTATTTACTTCTAACCCTTTGGGATTTAAAACTCCCTTTTTCTCATGAGAAACACGTGTGGAATGTCCTTTATAGGGGCTGCGGTTATTTAAAAGCTCGACATTGTTTTCCTTTCTTGGAATTTTGACCGTGGCTCGTGTGTGGTTTACCTTTATGGCCTGGTAATAACGAGCCTTTAAGGTAGGGGATGGTTCTTCATATCTATACGCGGTTGGAAGGTTCGGATGGGAGTCCACGTGGAGTGGAATTGAAGCTTCGCTCGGATTGGTCCATTTGCAGGTGGTAGAGCCAATCACAGCGTTCGTACGTGGAGGTGTAGTTGGAAGTTTTTCTTTCTCTTCTTCATCCATTTCTGTTTCATTATTTTGATCATTTTGATTAATTTTATTTATCAGGAGGTATTCAGAAAGCGGGTTTGTCTTTTTTGTAATTAATTCCCATGATACCTGGTAAAAACTGAGTAAATTTAAGCTTCTAATTTCACGTACATTATAATTTTTCTCATCATTTGATTTCTTATATTTGAATATGAGATCCCTTGATTGGGTGGCTATTTTTATCTTCTTATTTGCAAGCATATATCCGTATTTTTTGAAGACTTTAGTCAGGCAGACCAGTAGTCTATTGGCCTGGTCATAATTTCTCTCAATCTGAGATAGGACTGAACTGTAAAAAGCAATCGGCTTATCACCTTCGCCAGTAGTGGATAAGATGACAGCTCCTGTAGATACATCTGTTAAATGGATGATAATTTTATAAGGGGTGGAGGTGCTTGGGTAGGCAAGCACAGAGGCATTTTTAACAGCCAGTTTGGCATTTTCGAAGGCTTGGTTTGCCAGAGGGTCCCAGCTAATGCGGCGGTTCGAGTAAGGTTTTCCTTTTAAAAACATATTGAGGGGCGCTGTTATTTCAGCGAAAAGCTGGGTGCTACTGCGGTAAAAGCCCACCTTTCCAAGGAAACTCCTTAGTTCCTTTATACTTCTTGGCTTTGGGGTGTCTAGTATGTCCCCAATTTTTTCATGATTGGGCCTTATCCCGTTTTCATTTATAGTATACCAAGATATGGCAATTCATCCTCTTTCGGCTATCTGGCAACTTTGGAGGGATTGAGACTGATGTTTAAGTATTTTAATCTCCTCAGCACCTTTTCAAGGAGAATTTTGTGCTCATCTTCGGTCTTGGAGTGAATCAGTACATCAATCGATGTTAAGCACAAGTGTTTTTTTCCGAAGGCTTGTATGACCGTAACATCAATTGTAAGCTTGAAATATGAACGGAGTGAGAACATATCCCATTGGGGAGGCACCTGTAAAGTGGTAAGAATCGTATTGGAAGTGATGGTGAAAATTTACTTTCTCTGAGTTAGGGTGAGTGGTAATGGTGGTTAGTAGGCCCTGGGTTAAAAAAATTCAAACGTTGTGTACAGCCGACTCCCCTTCAGCATAGACATCGCATCCTGCAGGTGCGGGAGACCATAGGTTTCTAGGTCGGCTCTTTTGTTAAGCTCTCTGAAATTGGAAAATTATCCTCCTTATTTCCACTCTTTTTCTAAGACACTCATGGTGAAAAGACCCTGGTGAATGCTACGACGGAGGACTCCTGTGTACAAGATTATCCAGTTCTTTTTAGTTTGAGCATAGGAGGCTTGTGGGGGTACCTCCCTGGGTCTGAGTGAGATAGGAAAGGCCCTTTTCACGTTCACTTGATAAGGGTAAGGTGTTGGCGAGTTCTAGTTAATACTTTTTCTGGTATAGAAAGCGGGCCTTTTCATCAGAGGTTCTGACCGTCCTCATCTAGTGTGCTGTGCTCATTTCCTTCTTTTTATTTTATATTTTTCAAAAATCTCATCCCATATCTGCATTTGTTTCAATTTTATGTGGTGGTTTTCGGGTAGATAGGGGTTTACAAATAACTCTTTATATTTCATTAATATTTCATTAAAATTAATAGAACTATGAGGAACATGCACAGAGGGAGGAGGAGGAGAGAGAGAGAGATTTGAGGAGGAAGAGGCATGCACATTCTTAACATTAAAATTCATATTCCTACTCAATTTTATAGTATTATTTGTAATAGAGTCGATTAATAAATCATGTTTAAAATCAATGCCCATCTCAAAATTCTTTAAAAATGACAGACCTAAAATGTTGGTTTGAATATTAGCTACATAAAAAGTATCATTATATTTACGACCCAACCCCAGGTCTATTTCAATATTTTTAATATCATAAATAGCAATTTTTGAGTCGTTGGCTGCAAGCATATATCCTAGGGGTGCTTTGTGATTGTCAGGAGCACTTGCCGCCAGGATATTTTTCACAGAGCCACAATCGACCAGATAATCGACCTTATTTAATATGTCATAGACCATGTACAAGGTCAAGTTGTCAATCTTGCAAACTTTCTCGCCTACCTCAACATCGGTTGCAACATTCTCACTGCTTAAGCAGCGGTCGTCAACAACACCTAAATCAGTTGGGTCTGACAGGATATTTGCTTCATTGATTTCACTTTCCTTTGTACGGTCCATAACACCCCTCCCCTTTGATAATTTTGATTTAAAAAAGACATACCCCACATGCAAGGGGCTCACAGTAGTGATAAAATTGTTATTTTGTACATTACCCATATAGTTTGAAACATCGGTCTCCAGACCTCTATTGACATCGGTACTATTTAATATAATATTTTTATTCATTGTTATATTTTTGTTTTTTAGACTACTACCATATTTTGTTTGTGAACTTTTAAGTTTCTTTGAGCAAGAAGGAACATGCGATCCTTGTACACTTTGATGATTTATTGATTGTTCTTTGATAAAATTTTTATTTATTAATTCAATATTTTCAATTTTATGGTTCTTTTATATATATATTTTTTTTTCGAAGGGAAATGTATTGCAAGTCAAAGTCAATCTACCTTCTTCAGCATTAGCGCTTCTTCGTTAACATCCAAATGGATTGGTGAAGGAGAGAAAATGGTCCGTGCAATGTTTGCTGTTGCAAAGTAAGATTGTTTTAAGATATATTAATAAATATATTTTATTATTATATATTATTATTATTATTATTATTATTATTATTATTATTATTATTATTATTATTATTATTATTATTATTATTATTATTATTATTATTATTATTATTATTATTAGTAGTAGTAGTAGTAGTGGCAGTAGTATTTTTGCCACTATTTTTATTAATATTAATAGAGTTACTATGATTGTTATTTGATTCACCAGCACTCAGATTTTCTAAGTTTATTTCATTACACTCATCACTGTTTGTAAGATGGTTGATCACTTCGATGGTATTATGAAATCTCACCTTTTTGTTGTGAGTGGGATATTTATGGCTGCTTTTAGTTGGAGATTTACGCAGCCACGTGACTAGTTTCCCGAGGAGGAAGCATTGTGTATGGCATTTCTTTCGCCATTATTATATATTAATGGATACATAGGGCACTCATTACTCTCACAGCGGTAGGCTTTGAAGAGATAGCGAGCATGGTAGAAACATAACTCGTTCACAGCGTTATTAAATGCCTTACTATAGCCATTTGCATCCGACCTTGAGTGTCGTGACCTACTTTTGTCGCGTGTCAAATTTCCTCTCTCAGCTGTGTCGGGTTGGCTTTGAATGAACCGCTGCAGTGAGCTGGCAAGCTCGTTTACGGTCTTGGTGAGGTCTGCCATCTGGCGTGACAGCTGAGTCTTACCGCTGTGACCAGCCTCATGTTTTCGCTCTTGGTCGCGCGCGCTGAGTGGTGGGTAGGCGGAGTCTGTTTCTCTCGTGTCGGTTCTGTTTCGCACAGAATTTACAGAACTCCAAGTCTGTTCGTAATTTGGTTGCTGATAATTTCTTCCTTTTCGAACGAAGTTCCTATATAGGTCATCAGCCACTCTGACCATCCTATGCAGGTCATTTTCTTCAGCGAGGGAATAGACGCTCATCTGGATATTTTGGGGCATCTGCTCTAAGAACAGATCGATGGCGAATTTAGGGTTATACTCTACCAAAACATCGAAACTTTTGTTCCCAAGTACTCCCTTCACTCTATGTAGATATTCACTTGGCAACTCTTCAGGTCTCATGCCTTGTTTGAATACGTCCCGTATCCTGTTTCTCAAGGCGGGAAGGTAAACTTCCTCGATATTTTCTAATAGCAGTTGATAAGCGTTATTTTGAAGAGGGAATGTAATTTTGCGAAGACCAAATTAAGTGGGCAAATTGGGGCCAACAAAACGAACACGTTGTGAGTAATCTTCTATATGAATTTAATTTGAAAGATGTCTTGTTAGCCTTAACCAATTTATAACATCATAAGGAATCAAAAGGTTGGTAATTATCTTGACGTTAGTTGATTGTATGATTTTAAATGGTGAACCTCATTATCAGGAATCGCAAAATTTTTTCCTTTTTGGCGGGAGGATGTGGCGTGATTTCCAACTCAGCCTCTGATGAAGAAACAGATGGCCCTGCTTCATCATGCGAGGGTGGCATTCGTTGGGGGGGATGGAGATTTTCCCTTCTTTCCTTTTGAAGTATTTTTCTTTTGAGTTCGAAGACTCAACTTTTTGGTTGACACCGTTGTTCTATAGTCTTGAGTCAGTGACTATATTTTGTGGAGTCGTTTTTGAGTCAAGCTGAGGCGTTTAAGGGTTAAGCCTAAGGAACAGCGTTTGGGTTTTGAATCTCAAATTTCGAAATAGCAAACGGTTTTTTTTCTGTTGCTATCCGAAATGTTCTAACAACAACTTTTTCCTTCTTATTATCAATAAGGTTAATAAGAATCTTAATTCTTCACGTTGTTATTATTTTTACTCAAATAATTTATTTACTTGTCAAATATCACTATTTTAAGCACTTAAATACACAAAAGTAACGGATTTTTTTTTTTTTTCAATTTTACACAGTAGCTGACTCCAAATTAGGGGGTTTTAGCCCCTTGTCACTTCCGGGGTCAACAGTGATGTATAGGCCAAAATCACTTTGGCTATCAAATGATTAATGAACATTCATTCATTAACCGGGGAATTGATTAATAGGTACTTCTGCGTAGTGGCTTTATTATTATAGTGATATGATAATGACAGATATGGTTTTAATCAGACAAGTAAATAGGATATTACTAGGCACAAACGTCGTTAGCAATACTATAAATCACACGTAAAACTAACAATAAGAGATGTGGCACTAATTCCTATTCTAATGACCTCCTCGCGTGAGGTCTGAACTAAGACTCCCGAGCTTTGCTTGGCAGCGTCCCTGGTTGGGCTCTCCACCAATCATTCTCTTTGTTTTGGCGTCTTTTCCTTTGGGAAGGAAATAGGCGCCAAAATGATCAAGTTTTAAACACTATCAGTTTTGTAATTTTGAAGTGGACCACCAAGGATTTTAAAGTGGTATGCAGGAGGACTTGCAATAGCCTCTTAAGAGCTGCAATCACTCTATGACATGCATGCTTTTGTCTCACAAAGATTCCCTATCATTATTCTAGCCTCGTAGTTCGGCTTATATATATATATATAATGTACTGTAAACAAAGAACATAAAATGGGAAGATTAAGAAATTCTGCCTTTCTTCCGGGATTGAACCCCCGAGTGTTGCGAATAAGGACAATATACCCGATGCTTTACCACTGAGCCATCCTCCAACCCAACAATCCTCCAACAATCGGGTGTATTGTCCTCATTCGCAACCAGCGGTGGATCAATCCCGGAGAAGGCAGTATTTCTTAATCTTCCCCATTTATGTTCTTTGTTTACAAAACATATCAATTGTAATTATATGCAATATTTACATCAATATATATATATTATATATATATATATATATATTATATATATATATATATATATTATATATATATATATATATATTATATATATATATATATATATATATAATATATTAATTATATATAGTATATATATATATATATATATAATAATATATATATATATATATATATATTTATATATATATATATATATTAATATATATTAATATATATAATATATTATATATAATATATATATATATATAAATATATATATATATATGTATTATATATATATTATATATATATATATATATATATATATATATATATATATATATTATATATATAGTATATATAATATATATATTATATAATATATTATATATATAATAAAATATAATATAATATATATATTATATATATTTTATATTATATATATATAATAATATATATATATTATATATATATATACTATATTATATATATATATATAATATATTTATATAAATATATAATATAATATATATATATATACATAATATTTATATATATATATTATATATATATATAT
>JABUQX010127845.1:2500-20090 GCA_015478945.1 Trachelipus rathkii
ATATAGGAACTTCGTTCGAAAAGGAAGAAATTACCAACAACCAAATTACGAACAGACTTGGAGTTCTGTAAACTCTGTGCGAAACAGAACCGACACGAGAGAAACAGACTCCGCCTACCCACCGCTCAGCGCGCGCGACCAAGAGCGCAAACATGAAGCTGGTCACAGCGGTGAAAGCCAGCTGTCACGCCAGATGGCAGACCTCACCAAGACTGTGAGTGAGTTTGCCAGCTCACTACAGCGGTTCATTCAAGGCCAACCCGACACAGCTGATAGAGGAAACTTGACACGCGACAAAAGTAGGTCACGACACTCAAGGTCGGATGCAAGTAACTATAGTAAGGCATTTAATAACGCCGTGAACGAGCTCTGTTTCTATCATGCTCGCTATCTCTTCAAAGCCTATAAATGTGAGAGTAATGAGTGCCCTATGTATCCATTACTATATAATAATGGCGAAAGAAATGCCCTACACAATGCTTCCTCCTCGGGAAACTAGTCACGTGGCTGCGTAAATCTCCAACTAACAGCAGCCATGAAAATCACACTCACAACAGAAAGGTGAGATTTCATAATACTATCAAAGTGATCAACCCTCACACAAACAGTGATAAGTGTAATGAAATAAACTTAGATAATCCGAGTGCTGGTGAATCAAATAACAGTTATATCAATCATACTAACTCTATTAACATTAATAAAAATAGTGGCAAAAATACTACTGCTGCTACTACTATTACTACCATAAATAATAATAATAATAATAATAATAAATTATAATAAATAATAATAATAATAATAATAATATAAAATAATAATAATATATTTTGTAACAATTATAATAATAATAATAATAATAATAATAATAATAATAATAATAATAATAATAATAATAATAATAATAATAATAATAATAATAATAATAATAATAATAATATTATTATTAATAATAACACGAACAATAATGACAATGAAGATGATCAAAATGATCAAAATACCAGAACAACCACCAGCACTATCCAAATGGAAAATATAAATCCTATTATAAATAACAATAAAATTGAAAATAATGAAATAATAAATAATGACTCTATCAAAGAACAATCATTAAAGCAAAATGTACAAGGAATGCATGATCCTTCTTGCCAAAACAAACTTAATAATTCACAAATAAAATATGGTAGTAGTCTGAAAAACAAAAAGATAAAAATGAATAAAAATATGTTATCAAATGGTATCGATGTCAACCAAGGTCTTGAAACCGATGTTTCAAACTATATGGGTAATGTACAAAGTAATAATTTTATCACTCTTGTGAACCCAGCGCATGTGGGGTATGTCTTTTTTCAATCAAATTTATTAAAGGGGAGGGGTGTTACGGACAGTACAAAGGAAAGTGAGATCAATGAAGCAAATATTCTGTCAGACCCAAATGATTTAAGTGCTGTTGACGATCGCTACTTAAGTAGTAAGAATGTTACAGCCGCTGTTGAGGTAGGCGGAAAGGTTTGCAAGATTGACAACTTGAACTTGTACATGGTCTATGACACACTGAATAAAGTCGATTACCTGGTTGATTGTGGCTCAGTGAAGAATATCCTGGCAGGCAGTGCTCCTGACAATCACAAAGCACCCCTGGGATACATTGCTGGCTTGGGGCCCCCCCCCCTGCCAAAACCAAAAATTAAAAAAAAAAATTTTGGCTTATTTATGATATTAAAAATGTTGAAATAGATTTGGGATTGGGGCGAAAATATATTGATATATTTTATGTGGCTAATATTCAGACAAACATTTTAGGTCTGTCATTTTTAAAGAATTTTGAGATGGGCATTGATTGTAAACGTGATTTATTAATAGACTCAGTTACAAATAATACTTTAAAATTGAGTAGGAATATGAATTTTAATATTAAAAATGTGCCTGCCTCTTCCTCCTCAAATCACTCTCTCTCTCCTCCTCCTCCCTCTGTGCATGTACCTCATAGTTCTATTAATTTTAGTGAAATATTAATGAAATATAAAGAGTTATTTGTAAACCCCTATCTACCTGAAAACCACCATATAAAATTGAAACAAATGAAACGGTGGGATGAGATTTTTGAAAAATATAAAAATAAAAATAAGAGAATGAGCACAGCACTACTAGATGAGGACGGTCAGGAAACCTCTGATGAAAAGGCCGCTTTTATACCAGAAAAAGTATTAATAGAACTCGCCAACACCTACCCTTATCAAGTGAACGTGAAAGGGCCTCCTATCTCACTCAGACCCAGGAGGGTACCCCACAAGCTCTATGCTCAAACTAAAGCAGAACTGGATAATCTTGTAGCCACAGGAGTCCTCCGTCGTACCAATTCGCCATGGTCTTTTCCCATGAGTGTCTTAGAAAAGAGTGGAAATTGAGTGAGAATAATTTCCGATTTCAGAGAGCTGAACAAGAGGGTGGAGGTCGCAACATATGGTCTCCCGCACCTGCAGGATGCGATGTCTATGCTGAAGGGGAGTCGGCTGTACACACGTTTGAATTTAACCCAGGCCTACTACACCATACCACTCCACCCTAACTCAGAGAAGTATTTCACCATCACTTCCAATATCGATTCTTACACTTACAGGTGCCTCCCAATGGGATATGTCTCATCTCCGTTCATATTTCAAGCTTACATTGATACGGTCATACAAGGCCTCGAAAACACTTGTGCTTACATCGATGATGTACTGATTCACTCCAAGACCGAAGATGAGCACAAAATTCTCCTTGAAAAGGTGCTGAGGAGATTAAAATACTTAAACATCAGTCTCAATCCCTCCAAGTGCCAGATAGCCGAAAGAGAGATTGATTGATTATCTTGGGTATACTATAAATGAAAACGGGATAAGGCCCAATCATGAAAAAATTGGGGACATACTAGACACCCCAAAGCCAAGAACTATAAAGGAACTAAGAAGTTTCCTTGGAAAAGTGGGCTTTTACCGCAGTAGCACCCCGCTTTTCGCTGAAATAACAGCGCCCCTCAATATGTTTTTAAAAGGAAAACCTTACTCGAACCGCCGCATTAGCTGGGACCCTCTGGCAAACCAAGCCTTCGAAAATGCCAAACAGGCTGTTAAAAATGCCTCTGTGCTTGCCTACCCAAGCACCTCCACCCCTTATAAAATTATCATCCATACAACAGATGTATCTACAGGAGCTGTCATCTTATCCACTACTGACGAAGGTGATAAGCCTATTGCCTTTTTTACAGTTCAATTCTCTCTCCTACAGAGAGAAATTATGACGAGGCAAATCGACTGCTGGTCTGCCTAACGAAAGTCTTCAAAAAATACGGATATCTCCTCACAAATAAAAATATTAATATAGAAACCCAGTGTAGAGAGCTTATAAATAAGTATAAAAGAACAAATGATGACAAAAACTATAATGTTAGGGAAATCAGAAGTTTAAATTTATTAACTAGTTTACAAAGTATCATGGGAATTAATCACAAAAAAGACCAATCCACTTTCTGAGTACCTACTGGTAAATAAAATTAATAATGATGATCAAAATAATGAAGAAATGGAAAATAATGACGAGCAGACAGAGCTCCCCACTACGCCTCCACGTACGAACGCTGTGATTGGCTCTACCACCTGCAAATTGACCAATCAGAGCGAAGCTTCAATTCCACTCCACGTGGACTCCCATCCGAACCTTTCAACCGCGTATAGCTATGAAGAACCATCCCCTACCTTAAAGGAACGTTATTACCAGGCCATAAAGGTAAACGACACACGCGCCACGGTCAACATTCCACGAGAAGGAAACAATGCCGAGACTTTAAATAACCACAACGTCAATAAAGAACATTCCACGCATGTTTCTCATGAGAAAAAGGCAGATTTAAATCCCAAAGGGTTAGAAATAAATAAAAGGATAGAAATAGAAAGAGAGAAATTGAGTAAATTAAATGATAAAGCACCGCTAAGAAAAATAGATGAAGTAAATGATATCTTAATAGAGAATAATCGAATAAATTTAATTCAACATTGTAATGAGGCTCACCTGGAACTAATAAAACGCTTCAGGAAAGAAATTAATTATGCTGAGATTAGCGTAGACCAATTAAAGGATGAATACATAAATTCACTACTTACAAATAAAGAGAAGAGTTCCTTACTTATTAAAAAACAACAATTTTGGTTCAAAAAGACCGAACTCTCTCTCTATGTTGATGTCTCTTTAAATTATGCGAGAGTTATTCTTCCCGACCGCCGAGTGGACGACATAATTCGTATGACTCATCTCCAGGGACACTTGGGTATTTCTCGATGTCTCACTGCTCTGAAAGCCGACTTTGTATTCCAAAACATGCATAAAAGGGTTAAGGCACTCGTTCGTGCGTGCCCCCAGTGTCAGATAGCTAAGGTAGGGCGTGGTATAAACCCTATTTACGGAAAATACAAGGAGGTGTCCTACAAGTTTCAAGCTGTTCATGCCGACATTTTGAAACTCCCTGTCTGCAGGGGATATAAATACCTGTTAACCCTCATCGACCGGTACTCTCATTATGTATGGGCGTTCCCCTTGAAGGACATCACAAAAGATACGGTAGTTAAAACTTTGATTAACCAGCTCATTCCGCACTGCGGAATCCCCAGCAACCTCATCACAGATAAAGGGGGAAATTTCACGTCACATTTGTTTGAAAGTGTATGTAAACTGTTAGGTATACTTCACACAACTACTGCCAGTTACGCACCTTTTTCGAACAGCAAGATAGAGGTAACCAATAAGATGATTATAAATAGTTTACGAACCATGCTAGCAGAACCGAGCATGGAGAGATAAGAGTGGTTAGACGTCCTACCATTCGTTTTGTTCGCCCTTAGGCTGGCCCCCATCTCAGAGTCGGGCATATGCCCAAGTAAATTATTATATGGCCAGGATATAAACCTTCCTGAAGGCCTATTAGACGCCTCTGTCCCAGACAGCCCAAAATCATATGACACCTACATTGAAAAATTAGCTGGATTAATGGCAAAACCTCTGGCCCAGAGAACTAATCTACGTAATAGGAATGTGTTCTTACCTCGAAACTTGAAAGATGCACGTTATCTACTGGTCAAGAGTCAACAGTACAACGTTGGGAAGCTCTCCCCTAAGTATCACGGCCCTTATAAGGTTGTCAAGATAACCAACAGTAACGCTCATATTATAAAGGGAGATAAGGTGGTAGTTGAAAACCTAAGAAACGTCAAAATCTTCTACAACCTTGTTCCCGATCCTCCCGACCGAAAGAAAAATTCGGAATAAATGAAACAGAGGTAAATAACTCTTGAGGAAAATAAGAGTCAAAGACGTTGCTATGGTAAATTAATACGAGTACAAATTCATTTGTTAAAGGTATTGAATATCCATATTGTAGTTCTTTCTCCTTTCCCGAGTAGTATTTCACCTGTTCTTCCTTCACCTTTACTTTGCATTTCATGTATCCATCAGAAGGAGGGTGAGAAGTATCTCTGTGAAATCGGAAACAAAGGCCTCACCTCTGTTTCCGAGGCAGACATCCTTCTCGCACTCGAGGCCACCAAATATAAGCTGAAATACGAGGCTAGAATAATGATAGGGAATCTTTGTGAGACAAAAGCATGCATGTCATAGAGTGATGCAGCTCTGTAAGAGGCTATTGCAAGTCTCCTGCATACCACTTTAAAATCCTTGGTGGACCACTTCATAATTACATACTGTATATTGTTTAAAACCTGATTGTTTGGCGCCTATTTCCTTCCCAGGAGAGGACGCCAAACAAGGAGCTGTGATTGGTGGAAGAGCCCAACAAGGGACGCTGCCAAGCAAAGCTCGGGAGTATTAGTTCAGACCTCACGCGAAGAGGTCATTAGAATAGGAATTAGTGCCCAATCTCTTATTGTTAGTTTTACGTGTGATTTATTGTATTGCTAACGACGTGTTGTGCATAGTAATTTCCTATTTACTTATTTGATTAAAACCATATCTGTCAATGTCAATATCACTATCATTAATAAAGCCACTACACAGAAGTAACTATTAATCAATTCCCCGGTTAGTGAATGAATGTTCATTAATCATTTGATAGCCAAAGGGATTTGGCCTATATATATATATATATATATATATATATATATATATATATATATATATTATATATATAATATATATCATATATTATATATTATATGTGCTATATATATAATATATATATATATTTATATTATATATATATATATATATATATAATATATTATCCACCTTAAGCTTCACAGCGCATGAACAGACCCCTACTTTGTTATCTCTTTTATTGTTAGGGTTCATTCCTGGGTCAAACCCACAACCTGTTGCCCCTCACCAAGCCACACCATTTAAATCCTGTTATGTGCCGTTCTTCTCAACATGTGCTTATTCACGTTTCTTTCCTTCAGCCACTACTTTACTGACTCAACCACTTTTTTCTTTGGTCTCCCTAACGTTTCCTTCCCCAACACACTCATCACTTTGCAACCGTTTGACTAAATGACTATCATTCATACCTTTTCCAAATAACCAAAACCACTTCAATCAAACATTTACTAGTACCCTTCGTCACCCCCACACAAACTCCCATAGTACCTCACTCTCGCATTTTATCAATTCCACTCTCACCCTAACACGCCCCTCACAAGATTATTCATCTTTACCAAATGCTGCACCATTTTACCTATGCCTTTATTCCACACTTAATTTCGCTACCACACATCACACCGGTAAAACATACCTTCATGCAAAACCTTAGATCACTTTAGATTTTGTCCTTTTCAATACCCAAAAGTTTTACCTTGCACTATCGCACCTGGCTATCACTGAAACTTTCTACTACACTCTGCAATAATCCGTTTCCCTTTTCCTTTTCATCCAACATATAGCTTGAATATTTAAACCCTGATATTTGTTCCAGTTGTCTGCCATCCAACATGATTTCATACTGCTGACCCTGCTCAAATATCACTTTCATCTTACTCTTATCTACATTTACTTTCAAACTCCTCCTTTTACATAACCTGTCAAACCCTTCTACCAATCTTTTCGAGCTTTCTTCAGATTGACCAAGCAAAACCAAATCATTTGTGCACAATAAGCAGGTCACTCTTCACTCTCTTCCATTTCCCATCAGTATAACACCCTCTCATGTGATATCTAACATAAATTCTTTCATCACGCAATCCATTTATAAATTAAATAGCCATGGAGGTATAACACATTCCTGCCTCACTCCATTATTAATATTAAACCATTCACTCTCCACTCCATTTATTCTTACACACGTTATATTATCGATACACATACATTTAATTAAAGTCAGGAATCTACCACCAACACTATCATTAACATCTGCCATAGAGCTTCCTTATTAAAAGTGTCGTACACATGTTTCAAGTCCATAAAACCTAAATAAAGTCACCTCTTCTTTTCTCCCACCTTCTCATTCATTTGCTTCAGGGTAAAAATTTAATCTACACATCCTCTACACTTCTAAAGCACCTTATTCTTCAACAATCAACTCCTCAGTCACTCGACGCACTCTTTCAACCAAATTACCAGCACATATATTTCCTATAACACTCAAGAAACTAATTTAGCTGCTGTTTCTACAGTTCCTCTTTTCACCCTTTCCCTTATACAAAGGTACTATCACTGGTCTCCTCCAGTAATCCGAAATTACACCCTCCGCAAACACATTGTTGCACAACTTCTATATCCAGTTGATCAAGATCTCATTTCAATTCTTGATCATTTCACCAGAAATTCTATCTCTGCCTGATGATTCACCATTTTTCAATTTTCTCACTCAATCTATTATCTCCTCTCTACTAATTACATCACCCCCAAAATACCTGCATCATCTTACACCATCAAACTCATTCACATTCAGTATCACTTCTTCATCACTGTCAATGCTATGCAGACTTTCGAAATGTTCCCTCCACAATCTTCTCACGTCCATCTCCTCAGTCACGAAAGCGCCATCCTATTCCTTGATAGGTTCCTATTCATCCATCTTCCAATCTGTTCATTTGCCTCCTTTATACTCTTACTCATGCAACTTTTATCCATCCTCTTTCCTTCTTCATATAATTCCAAACACTCAACTATCGAAACCCCATCATTGGCTTTAAATACATTCAACAATTTATCTTTTTTAAATTTTACAGCTTGCATCGCTTCTTCATTCCACAATTCACTATCAACAATCTTACTTCCTAATTTTGCATACTTATATACTTCTCTTGCTCTACTAACAAACTCTTCCTTCATTTGCATCCAGATTTGCTCAGTTTCAACTTGTTCACATTCAATTAACTTATTTACATGCTCTCACATACTTTCCCTTATAACATTGTTCATTTAATTTCTCACTCCTAATTCTCTTCCCTTTCTTCTTTTTTCTTTCCTTTATTACTATTCCCCACTAACTTAATTTTACATAAAGCAACATAATGATCTGATATTTTCATTCCCAACACATTCACTAATTTAGCATCAATCACATACTTCAATATCTTCTTCACCAACACAAAGTCAATAATTCTACTCACTTCGATACCGTCCAAACCTACACCAAATCTCGAACACCTATGGATAGTCTTGCGTCGAACAATGTAACACTTTCACACATATCTCTCTTCTCACATAAATCAATCACCTTCATACTATTCTCACTTTCTCCGGCAACTTCAAAGGCATCTGTTATGCCATCCTCCTATAGATCTCCAATCCAAGTACTCAAGTTCCTTTACATTATAATAATGAAGGGGAATATCCAATACAGGGCTCGTGCTACGCCCAATTTTCACCCCCCAAAAAATGGACATAAAATTAGAATTTTTCAGCCGATTCCGACCTATAAACGCAAATGTAGCTTTTTGCCCTCTAAAATGTTTTTGGGTGTGTTTCTGTGTCTGTAGTCATTCTTTCAGAATTTTCAATTTTTCAAACCCATGTTTTTGACATTTGTCGTATCAACTTCCATAATTTTTCGAAAATGACTTCAAACTATAATATGCATAGATAGATTCCGTACCTACAATAGTCACAATTGTTTTCGATTTTTGAGTTTTAAACTCAGCGTTGTCCAATTTCCAAACCCACTTTTTTATTTTAAAATGACTGCGATAATTTTTCCTTCTAGTGCAAAGTGGATGAAATTTTCAGGACATGTAGTCGGAAGAAGCACAAATTTTCCTTAGATAATTTCTTTGTAATGCAGTAGTTTGGATTTGTTTAGGAACAAATTTTTAAAAAAATTTTTTGTTTTAAAAAGAAATTCGTTTGGTATACAAAAAATTATCTTAGTAAAAAAGATCGCCCGACTATACAAGCCCCTGAAAATTTGATGTTGATCGGACAAGTTTTAAAAAATATCTCAATATTTCCTTTTTCAAACATTTGAATTTTTGGAAGGGAAAAATTGATATATTTTTTGACTCATCGATCAACATCAAATTTTCCAGGCTTGTATAGTCGGCAAGCATCTTTACTAAATAATTTTTTTATATAAAGAGTATAAAAATTTCAAAAATTTTTTGCTTAATATTTTGTTTTGTAGTAGGCAGCTGCGCCTTATGAAACTATTAAGTACAAAATGTGCATCTCTTCCGATATACATGTCCTGAAAATTTCATCCTCACGAACAGGAAAAAAATTATCTGCCCTAAAATCCAAGTGGGTGTGTTTGGAGAGTGATTAACACTAAATAAATCAGAAACTGGCCAGGTAATGTACCCATCTATGCGCTATTTCATTTCAGCCCATGAAGTTATTCTACGACCTATAAGCTGGTTTGAAGAAAATTGAAAATTCTGGCTAATTTTTGAAACCATGAAAACAACGTTTTAGAACTACTTCAGTGAAGTGTTTGGGTCCAAATCGACGAACAATTTTATGTCCATTTAGAGTTTGGAGCTAAAACTGAACCAGCCTTGAGCAAACACACCTCGTCCAAAATGTCATTGAGATCGTTCGGAAAATCTCTCTCCCACTATATATATATATATATATATATACATATATATAACTATATATATATATATGCTATAACAACCAATATATATATATATATATATATATGCTTTATATATAACTAACCCTAACTATATATATATATATATATATATATATATATATATGATATATATATACTATATATATATAAAGATAAAGGAAAAGGAAAAAGACGGTTTGGTGGAATGAGGAAGTCAAAGAGGTAGTAAAATAAAAAAAACAAGAACACCTTTTATGGATGATAACAGGGACAGAGGAAAATAGACAAGCATTTGTTCTGGGGAGAAATCGAGCAGAAGTAGTAAAGAGACGAAACATCGACTTGTCATGGGAAAGGACAGGAGGATAACTGGAGGATGACATGAGGAGCACTAGGAAGTTGATATATGGAATGGCTAAGAGATAAGAACAAAAGACGAACCTAACACGAATGTGATATTCAACAAAGAGAGAGAACCGGTGGTGAAGAATGTAAAGGTTGAGGAAATATTGACAGAATATTTTGATAAACTATTAAATGTGGAGGATGACGAAGAATATATAGAGGAGGAGAACCCGCAAATGGAAGACAGAGAAGTGGATGACTTGGAACCGATACATGGCGAGGAAGTAAGACAAGCTCTAAGTACCTTAAAGAATGGAAAGAGCCCTGGAATCGATGGATTGAATAATGAAATATTCAAAACAGGAGAGGGAATAATGGATGACAGAACTTATAAATTGTATATGGAGAAAGGAAAATATACCGTCAGATTGGAGAAAAGCAGTGATATGCCCAATACATAAAAAAGAAGATAGAAGAGAGTGTCAGAATTACAGAGGAATAGTGCTGCTATTGAGCGCGTATAAAATATATGAGAGGATAATAGAGAAAAGACTCCGGAGATAATTAGAGGGAAAGATCGGAGAGTGGCAACATGGATTTCAGGGGCAAATAGAGTATAATTGACGATATTCTCTTAAAGAAGTGATGGTGGAAAGAGCATGGAATAGAAATAAGATAACGCTACATATCGCATTTATAGATTTAGAAAGCTTTATAAAGAGAAAGATTGTGGAGAGTGATGGAGGAATTCTGCATATGGAATAAATAAGAAGCTGATAAGGATAATAAAGAATTATGTATGAAAACCCCATAAACATGGTTAGAACGGAGATGGGAAGAATGGTTTGAAACGAAGGCTGGATTAAGGCAGAGCAGTGCTGTCCCCTTTACTTTTTTGCGTTACATCTGAACAACTGCTTGAAGAGGATATGTATGAAAGAGGATAGAGACTACATCTTTGTATAAGCGGACGATGCTGCTGTTGTGACAGGAAAGATAAACTTCAGGCTGTTGAATTCTTGGAATAATTTATGATTAAGGGTGGGAGATGTAAATAAACAGGAGAAGACGGAGATAATGGCTATATCGAGACAGGAGAACACGCGGAGATATGAATGGAGGATATGCATTTGCAACAGGTCGGTAGATTCAAATATCTAGGAATGATATTTGATGAGAAAGATTGGATAGATGCAGAACTGAGGAAAGAATAACAAAATACTCAAGGAATGTGGGAATGTTGTACCCGTTGATGACGTAGAGAGGAGTGCTAGTAGAGGTAAAAGCAACAATATATACCACCATCCTACGACCAATATTAATTACTATCGGGTCGGAATGCTGGGTATAATACGATACAGAAAGAGTAAAATAAAGGCTGCGGAAATGCGAGTGTTGAGATTAATTAGAGGAGTAACGCTGAGGGACAGAGTTAGGAGTGAAGCAATAAGAGAAGAGCTCGGAGTCCGCCCAATAATGGAATGCATCGAGAGAAACCAGCTGAGATGGTTTGGGCATGTGCGGAGAATGGAGGAATGGAGATACCCCCGAAGATTACTTAATTGGAGACCTATGGGAGCGAGACCAGTGGGAAGACCGAGAAAAAGATGAAAGGATGCCGTGAAAGAGGCGATTGTGTCGATGGGAGAAACGATGGAGAATGTGGAATGATCAGCACTGTTCAAAGACCGGGATGCCTGGAGGGATTTCTGGAGGAACAACACTTGACAGGTTCTACCTAAAAAGATGGATGGTGAGAAAGGTGAGATATTATATATGTATATGTATGTAATAACCTTATATGCTCTTTCAATAACAATACAGCCTTCAACTAACAATATATATATGTAATACCAATAATAACCAATAATATATATAACAGCATAACATATATGCTATACTATATATGTATATATATGTAAAATATATGGATTTATAAATAATAAAAATAATAACAATAACATATATCTTTATATATATAATAATAACATAATAATAATATAATAACAACAAATAATAGCATATATATATATATACTGCTGCTGCTGCTGCTGCTGCTGCATAACTTTCAACTCATGCTGCTCAAGGCAAGAAAGAGGGTGAGTGGAAAAGGTTGTGACTTTAGTTACAATCCATTAACAAAGAAATGGATGAAGGAATCTGAGCAAAGGTGAATTTCCAGGTAATTATTGCTTTTCTCTAGGGCAAAAGCAAATAGGTTTCTAGCTAGTATATATGTATATATATAATAATAATAATAATAATATAACTTTAACTCAACAGTATATATATATATATAATAATAATATATAGCAACAATATATAGCAATATCATAGTAGCTTAATAACAATAATAATATAATATATATGTTTCGGGTAAATTAATATATGTAATAATATGTAATAATATATATATATAATAATAATAATAATATATATATAACATAACATATATAATAATAATATATATATATATATATATATATATATATCTTTCTTCTTTATATATACTATATACTATATAATATATAATAACTGCTATATATATATATACGGTAATATATATATATTATATTTATATATAATATATATATATATATATATATATATATATATATATATATATAACAATAACCCAACATATATATATATATATATATATATATATATATATATATATGCTATATATTAGGGATGTACCGGAACCAGGTTCCGGCCGAAACTTCCACCTCGATATTTTGGAAGTTCCGGTTCCGGCCGGAGATTTAGCTGATTCCGGCCGGGTCTTTCGGAACTTTCTGCCTTTCAAATGTCTTTCTTACTAAAAATTCAGCAATTGATTTGTCATTTACACAGTTATGATTATGCATAAAAAAATAATATTGAAAATTGATATATAGTCGTCCCTCGTAGAACGCGGGGGTTAGGTTCCTGACCCACCGCGTTATAGGCGATATCGCGTATAACTTTAAACCCCCTTAAAAATCATTGATTTTTTTAAAATTTTAACCTTTGTATAATTTGAATAAAATAGCAGCAGTATTTTATTTATCCATAATAATTGAATAAATTTGCAGATATAATGTTATTTATAGAACAGTAAATAAACATATTTTATTGACTGGTTAATTAGTAGGATATTTATTACATTACAGTACAGTACTCTACATATCTTATTGAGCAAAAAAGTTTTTTTAGTTTTTTTTTAAATGAAAAAATACACATGTATAAACCTTTAAAAAATTTGGAGATCAAATTGTTTTTATATATGTAATTAAATAATTAAGGGACCTATAATATAAAAAATTTTAAAGTTTAGCCAATTAGAGGGCACAAAAATAGTTTCTTTCAAATTGTAAATAAAGTTAGGTGTTAGAGATGAAGGCAGTCCAGAAATCTGTAGTTTGTATTGGCTGCTTTTTGAGAAATACATCGTTATCGGTAATTGACGCTTTTGCCTTTTTAGCTCACCAAATATTTTTTTTTTTCTTTTCATTTCATTATCTTAACATATGTATGTATTATTTTTATTTTTTTTTTTGCAATTTTAATTTTAATTTTTATCTTTTTAACATATGTATTATTACAAATTTATTTATTTAAATAGTATTCTGTATTTTTAATTTATTTTTGTTATCTTTTGCCTATTAAGGTATAGCAAGATCGCGTTCTACAAGACCGCGTTCTAGGGACGACTGCATGTGAACAAATATCATGATAAAATGACCTTCGACTCTGTACTTTAACTTTTAAATATGAAACAATATTTTCACACTCGAACGGGTAGCTTTAATACAGAACAGGGTTGGGGATATTTTTATTTTTTGAATTTTTTATTTTTTTAATTATTTTAGTTACATTGCTTTTTTTAATTATTATTTTTATAAAATTAGTTAATAATCCTAATTATTGTCTAATTAATAATAAGTTTGGTAAATATAATTATTTAGTTTAATTAAGTTATTTAAATTATATATATATATATATATATATATATATATATATATATATATATATATATATATATATATATATATATATATATATATATTATATATATATTTTTTTAACATATAACTGCTATATATATATATATATATATACCTTTATATATATTTAGTTTAATTAAGTTATTTAAATTATATATATATATATATATATACTGTATAATATCAGAGTACTCTAATTTTATTTATTTCTTTATTAAAAATGACTTGAAACAACATTGATGAATTTACTTATTATGTAGATGAAATATACTTATCATTAATTAGGTAATAGCTAGGATTAATTATTAATTTAGAAAAAAAAAGTGGTCTAAAAAATCAAAAAAAAAATCATGATTTTTTAATAAAAAAAAATACGTAAAAAAATCAGTTGATTTAAATATTTGATCTTTTTTTGCCAATCCTGTTCTAGAATCTAGACCTGGGGATAAATAAAAAATTTGTACAGGTATTATTATTATTATTATTATTATTATTATTATTATTATTATTATTATTATTATTATTATTATTATTATTATTATTATTATTATTATTATTATTATTATTAGAAATTAACTTTAAAGTAGAAACTACTACAAAACAAAATATTAACTAAACTGTTTAAGCAAAAATTTTTAAAATTTTTAAAACAAGATTCCATAATTTTCTTACTTAAAATGAATTTATTTGAATTTTGAAATGTTGTGGTGTAGGAAAATAAGTTGCTCTCCATGTTGTGGAGTTAAACGTCATCTCTTATCCTCAAACACGTTACCCGCTTCTGAAAAAAAGCTTTTAAGCTTTGAAGACCCGTAGAACTTATATAAGTTGCGTTTCCAGAAGCCACGACTGCAGCCCGGGCGGGCGCACAGGCACACATGCATCGTTTCAGAGCCCGTTAGCGCACTTCTACGTCACGTAAACCTCACAGTCAGGCGCCCGTTGTGTTAAATTCTCGATTTCGGGAATTAATAAACAGGCGGGCTGCACGGAAAAATACTTTGTTTACAAACAAATCTTTACAAAACATGGGTCGGAAATAGCTTGCCAAAATTTTTTAATATTTCAGGTGCTTTTATATTAAGGATACTAATATATCGTATCATTTCATAAAATAGATACATATAAGTATAAGAGTGTATGGGCGTAGGCAGGATTTCATTTAGGGGTGGCAAAGGTTGAGTGAGATAACAATATATTATATATATATATATATATATATATATATGCTGCTGTGTGCTCTTTCATATATATATATATATATATATATATATATATATATATATCTTTCTTATATAATACTATAATATAATATATATATATATATATATATATATATATTTATATATACCGTATATATAATATTTATAATACGTTTTTTTTAATAATTACTACTTCATTATCTATCGATTGATATATCTTTTTCAGTTTTCCACTAATAAACCCTTAAAAACGATCGTCTGGCAAAAATATAAAGGTTCATTTTTTATTTCGCCAAGATTTAGGAGGACAAGTGCCCCCTGCCCCCTGTATATGCGCCCAAGATAAAATTATTGTATACAATTGCCAGCTGATACGACGGCCGCGCTCGGCCGTTTCCAGGTAATCAAATTTCCTGTTCTCTGATTGGTTAATGTAATTTTCAATTCGAAGCGTTTCCGAGTCGATTTTGCACACGGGCTGCACTCGAGGCTTCTGGAAACGCAGCTATAGTATATTCCCTTTTTTACTTAATAAATTTATTGATCCGCTTATCTAAATTTTTGGCTTGCAGAACTAAGGAAGCTCACAGTATGGATATGATGACAAGATGACAGATACTTCTAGAAAGACTCTTGTCAATCAGACAAGTTTTAAGTAGAAAATAGCTGCGTTTTCAGAAACCAGGTACCTTAAATCTGTTTCAGCCTCAGTAAAATATCGGCTGAATAGAATCAGCGCTGGCGGTTGTAAGCAATATCTTACTACTGTACATCTATTTTTATGAAATGAAACGATATATTAGTATCCTTAATATGAAAGTTAACTAAAAAATATTAAAAATTTTTGGCAAACCATTCTCGACACATGTTTTGTAAAAGATTTGTTTGTGAACAAAAGTATTCTTCTGCGCAGCCCGCACGTTTATTAATTCTCGAAATCGAGGAATTAACAACGGGGCGCCTGACTATGACGTTTGCGTGACGTAGAAGTGCGCAAACGGGCTTTGACTGGAAACGATGCATGTGTGCCCGCCCGGGCTGCAGTCGGACTTTGGAAGCTGCGAAACATGTAAGGTGTAGCAGAAGTCGAAAAGTTCCGGTTCCGGCGGAACTAACAGGTTTCGGAAAGTTCCGGTTCCGCGAGGAAAAAAAAAATTTGTTTTTCATAACATCCTAATATATATATATATATATATATATATATATATATATATATATATATATATATATATATATATATATATATATATATATATATATAAATAGTAATATATATATATTTAAAATATATATATATATATTTAAAAAAAAAGATAAACAGTGGTACATTGACATACGAGTGCTTAACACGAGATTTCAGATACGAGTTGTCACTCGGTCGATTTTTTGCTTTGAATTGCAAGCCAAAATTTGAGATACGAGCCGTCGCTAAATTTTCAGAGGATTTAATCAGAAAAAGTTGCAACTGGTCGTTCACCTGAGCTATTTAATGACACTTGTCTAACTCATTTGCGAAACATTCTGAAATGGAGGAAGAAACAAACTTCCTTGGATAGGTTTTTCTTGAAACGGCCTACAAGTGTAAGTGAGGAAGAAACTTGGCGAAAAAGCAAAAACCATTGAAGAAAAATTAAGTTAACTCCAAATTATTTGATATCCAATGTAAATATACACTTTATAAAACCAGTTTATTTCTTGCATTCTCTTTTATTATGTTTTTATACAATATTTGATATTTACAAAATGCTACTTCCTATTTAAAAACGTTACAAAAATTACTGGGGTGGAATTTTGGGGGCTGGAACGGATTAATGGCATTTCAATTAATTTCAATGAAAAGAAGTGATTTGATATAAGAGCAATTTGAGGTACGAGGTCGGTAACGGAACGAATTAAACTCGTAAGTAATCAAGTTACTATATATATATATATATATATATATATATATATTTTAAATCTTTATATAATATATATATATATATATATATATATATATATATATATATATATATATA
>JABUQX010127846.1:10000-12211 GCA_015478945.1 Trachelipus rathkii
AAGTTTTTATTTCTAAAAATCATATTCCCCGTATCGGGCCACGAAATGTTTGGTGAATATTTGAGTCTTGGAGATGACTTTGCGATAGTTAAGATAATGTTTATATATAAAATTTTTTTAAATTAGGTGAAAAAGATAATCAGAAATATTTACTACAATGTTCTCTCTCCTCTCTCCTCCTCTCTCTCGTCTCTCTCTCTCTATTCTCTCCTCTCTCTCACTCTCCTCTCTCTTCTCTCTTCTCTCTTCTCTCCTCTCCTCTCTTTATAATATATATATATAATTATATAATATAAATTATATATAATAATATATATATATATATATATATAATATATATAATGAATATATAATAATATATAATATATAGTATAATATCAGTGGCGTACCTGGAAGAATACACTTGGTAGTGCGAGAGTTTATACTATATATATATATTATATATAATATATATACTATTATATATAGTAGTATATATATATATATATATATATTATATATATATATATATTATTAGTATATATGATATTATACTGTATATATATATATTTAAAATTATATATATATATAATAATATATATATAATATATATATATATATAATATATATATATATATATATAGTATATATATATATATATAATATATATATATATATATATTAGCTAACTGAAGACATCCAAAAACATTTTTAACTAATATAATAAAACCAAAAATTTGGCGCCATAAACAAGAAATTATATTTATACCAAAATACTTAATTTTAAATCACTTTCCAATTTTGAGTAAATTCTTAGGCCTATCATTTTTTTTAAAATGACGAGCTCTCGTTTATATAATAAGTTTAAGCGTTTTTTTTCCTTTAATATATGAAATCTTACACTTACTCCATATGCATTGATTTCACTAATTTTTCATGTATATACATGTAATACCAACTTAAATGAAAGCTATAAAAGATTAATATTCAAGTATCAGAATCAAATCAGACTCATTCGGATAGCAGAATATTCAAAGAAAACTGCCACAAGCCACATTATTTCGTTACATATTACGGAAGATCGAGAAAAACTGACAAGAATTCATATATGCTTTATCGATATCTTAATTCGATTATTAATAGGTAGGACAGACTAAGCCCCGCTCCTTTTAAAGTGACTGTGGAAAATGCCGTCATTCGGGTTACCCGCCTGGGGTAAATAATTTTAACTATTAAATCAGAGTAGAAAAATAAAGTTAATTAAAAAATATAATTCATAATTATTATAGCTTTTATTAGTGGTCATTCGTTTTTTTTTAATGTTATCGAACATGCAAATAGCTCTTTTTAACTTTTTTAATAAAAATTTTAGTAATTTAGCATCCTTTTAGAATTTAATTTCAATATTTATAAAATATATAAAAAATATTGGGTAAGAGCTACCTACCCGGCCTATCCTATATATACTACATACCGGCGCCCCTGATATATATATATATAATATATATATATATATAATAAATAATATATCATATATATACAAATATAATATATAATATAGAATATAATATATATATATAATATAGTACGGTATATATATATAGTATATATATCTATATATATATATAATATATATATAATATAATATATATTATATAATATATAATAATATAAATTATATATATATATATATATATATATAAATATAATATAATAACGGTATATTATATATATAATATATATATATTTAATATATATATATATAATATTATATAATATTAGTATATATATTATATCATTATATATATAATATATAATATATAAATATATATCAGGGTTCACACTTTCTGAAAGTCAGGGAAGTCAGGAAAGTCAGGGAAAAAAAATTGGTCAGGAAAAGTCAGGGGAAACGTTTTAAAGATATGGCTGAAAGTCGGGGAATTCCTGAAATCCCAAAAACAGTCAGGGAATATTTAAAATTTCAAAACATCCAAATTATAACATACTATGCATGATGAGTACATATTTTTTGATAATTATTTTTTTTCCTGATAGTTTAATTTGTGGAATATAGAAAGATGTATATTTGAGATAAAGTGAATCGAAGAACGGGTTGGGCGAGATAATTCCATAAATGATACTTCTAAATCCGTGTCTTTCTATTTTTAGTGTCACTGTATTACCCTCTATTTTTCCTTCTGTTCTTAGAAGGTTGTCCAATCATACCTTTTG
>JABUQX010127847.1:5000-12500 GCA_015478945.1 Trachelipus rathkii
CTTTGAATACGACTTATGGCTGAAAGAAGATGTTTACTTTTCATTTTATAGAAGTATATTCTACTTTTTAGAAAATTTTCATCAAACTACTCCAAAAATAATCCATTTAATTAATGGAACAATAGAGGATATTAATGATCATAAATTTTTTTAATAAACTTTTTAACGCTGCTGGGCAGAAAATAAAGAAATTTATAAGCTAAATTCACATGTGCATTTTCGTGCATATACAGACACACGTACATACACATATATATGTATAATATTTTTAAGAAAATAAAACTTTTAGTTTAATTTAATTTCGTTTCTATACCTATTCACATCATCCAGTTCTAATACATTCGGGTAATTGTCTCGACTCTTCAAAATTCTGAAGGTTCATGAATTAAATATTCACTTTCAAATGAAAAATAAAAATATATATATAAAAAAGGATTTAATTTTGTTTAGCTCAATCAAGGAAGAAATTTGTAATTAGGGATAAGTTATGTGACTAACCCATTAGAAACAATAAATTAAAAAAATAAGATATTTTTTAAAAATTTATATCATTCGTGGAATTTAAAAATATAAAAGGTTATTTTTAAATTAATTTTAATAAACATAATCACCGAAATGGGAAAGATTAACCTGAAGATTTTGCAACCCACTCAATTTATGTGGAGTTTAAAGTTTAAGATATCTAATTTATGTTATGAATATATAATATATTATATATATATATATATATATAAAATATACGTCACGTCCTGTTATCGTATATATATATATTATATATAATATATACTATATATATATAATATATATATATATATAATAATATATTATATATATATCATATTTTATACTATAATATATATATATATTATTATAGTATATACCTATTTATTATATAATATATATATATATAATATATATAATATATAATAGTATATATATAATATTGATATTATATATTTTATATATATATATATATAATATTATATATCATATATCTATATATATATATATATAGTATTATAATATTATATTATATATATATATATAGTATATATGATATAATATATATATATATATTTATTATAATATAATATATTATTTATAATATACTTATATAAGATTATATATATATAAATATTATTATATATATATATAAAATATATATATATATATATATATATATATAAATATTCAAATATCCATCAAAATTATACATATTAATATAAAAATTTAATACGTATGCATATTATAATTAATATATATATTATAGAATATAAATATTAAATACATATATGTATATATAATATATATTATATATATATATATATATAGTATTATATAATATAAATAATTTATAATATATTAAAAATATTATATATATTAATATATATATATATTATATAATATATATGATTTTGAGCGAGACTTTGCTTAAAGAATTAACAATTTATTGTATTTTCTTTCGCACTCTTATAATAACTTGGAATGCTGAATGCTGGCATACACTATGTTGATTTTTAGTGTCCATATCTACATATCAGCTGTTTTTGATATTAGTATCAATCAATTATATATATTATTATATTATTATTATATTATTGATATATTATATAATTATTATTATTATATTATTATCATTATTATTATATTATATTGATATTAATTATCTAATGTATTATTATGTGATTATATATTATTATATATTATTATTATTTTATATATTATTAATATCTATATTATTAGTATTATTATGATTTTATATTATTTATTATTATTATTATTATTATTTATTATTACTTAGTTATTATTAATTATTGATTTATTTATTATGATTATTATTATTATTATTATGATTTTATTTTTATTTTTTTATTTATTATTAGCTATTATTATTATATTATATTATTATATTATTATTATTTATATATTGATTATTATTATCTATTATTATTATTGATTATATTATTATTATTAGTTCATTATGTATTATTATTATTATTATTATTCATTATTATTTTAATATTCATTATTAATTATTCATTATTATTATTATGTATTATTATTATATTATTATATTATCTTTTTATTATTATTATCTTATTAATTATTTATTATTTATTATTATTATTATTATTTTTATTAGTTATTATTATTATTATTATTGAATGGTAAATAATAGAAGTAATGTAAATATTATGTTATGCTGTTATACTAAACCTTGTCTATTGAAATCATAGTTTTAATTCTTGCGCACATATGCTTATGTAAAATTATGGATTTCATTTCGCTAATTTACTATAAAACTTCGAACACTCTCGAAATCATGTTTGATTATAAGTCGTTTTACATCAAAACCCATCATCCACCTCCACATTACAATAAATATATGTATGAAATAGTATTTAATAATTAGGGTTTCGGTAAACTGTGAATGATGTCTACGCCTCGTAGTAAGAAGTTTCTCATTTTTCCTATTAACATATTTCTTAACAAAACAACTTCTTCTTTTAAAGAAAAATTACCTATAAAACTCTATATTTTATTCCTTCGTATGTTCCTTTTCTGTTAATCTGTCCTTGGAAGGAATTTGTGGTTATTTTTTAGTAATAACTTCTAAGACAGACGTTTTTTTTGTCTTGTTAAAAAAAACATAAAGCCCCCCCCGGGGTCCCCCCTTTTCTGAAAAAATTTCACTTCCACATAAGCTATTGATTGGCATGGATGTCGTCGGGCTTTCTTGACGGATGTATGGTTCACATTTCTTCTAGGTTACTCGATACTGCTCTTATCTCAAGGTGTGGATCGCTGCTTTTTAAATTTCCAGAGCTATGAAATCTTCGTCCTCCAAGCTCAGAACTTTAAAATTTCAATTCTCCGAATTCCAGTTCTGCTAAGCCTTTTAAATAGTCGAGAATCTAACGCCTGTTCGCAGCTCGTAATTTTTACTTATAAATAACAAAACGAATGTAAAAATGTTTACAAAACTGAAAGTTTATCGATTGGGAACATCTTCTCTTTAAAATTTTGTGATTTACAGGCTCCAGCTTCAACTATCCACCGCTAGAACAAAAGTTTTTCATCACCTTCGTTCGACTTTAGCTGCACCTCGTCAGCAACGAGTCAAATTAATTTTTCATCTTATCACCCTCTTCCTGTCCTTGTATTCTATAATTTGTATCTGCCTTATTTAATTATTGTTTAACCTTCTACGTATCCCAACTGCACTGCCCTGTGGATACTGTGTTTCCTGCACAAGTCTTAACATTTTCTTTGTCATACTCTTACCTCAGAATTCATGCGCCATCTGTGTTCTTTTCATGAATTCTCGTTTGTAAGACAGAAGCGTCTTCTTTCCTTTTTATTTCCATCTATCTTTTACTTCCATTCATATCGGCCCATTAACTTTTAGCTGTATGTCAGATTATGATTTTCCTACCTCAGGAAATATTATATATAAGTATATATAATATATATATTATATATAATATATATTATTAATATGATTATATATATATATATATATATTAATAATATAATTATATATATATTATATATATATATATTGTTCGGAAACCAAAGGGAAATTAATGACAGACTTTATTAATGTACAAGTAATACATTTATGGCAAATTGGGTTAATTAGTCAGCTGTAAGCTTGTTTTGTAAAGTAGACCTTAGTAGAAAATTGTTAGTCCAGCGCTGAGTTCTTTTCTGATTTTATAGAGAGCACAAATCTAACCAGAATGTATATATAATAGAGGGCCAAGAAAGTAAGGAAATCGTTATGAATTATTCAAAGAAATACCTACTTATTTAATTAGTATATCATATATTATATATATCGTATATATATTATTATATATTATTATGTATTATTATTATATATTTATTTATTATATTATATATTATATATATATATATATATAATATAGACTTGTAGACTGTTGAAAAACTTAAGCTCACTAGCTCTATCATAACTTCTTTGAATAGTATCAGTATAGCGAACCATATTCAGAAACATTAACTATTACGTAAAAAGCTATAAATATAATATTATATATTATAATATATGTATATATATATAGTATATATATAGTATATAGTATAATATATATATATAATATAATTATATATTAATATATATATATAGGTATATGATCTATATTAGTAATATAAGTATATATTTATTATATATTTAATATATATAATATATATATATATATATATATATATATATATATATATATAACTTATATTAATATATATTATAATAATATATATATTATATATATATATATATTGATTGTTTTACTATACTGGTCCTTATAAAGCATTTAATTATGTTATAAATATCAGGATTTCGCTGATTCGAATGAAAATTTATTTTCTTATTCACGATCTTTCCACGTGTTAGTTATGCTATAAAGGAAAACGGGACGAACAAATTTTCTCTTATCAGATTACAAATGACAGCGGAAAACCGAACCAGAACTTAAAAACGCTGAAATGAAAATAGAGGGAAAGAAAAGAAAGGATTCAAATATGGAAACATGACTCCTATTGAGTTCACGGTGGATAAAGTTCTTCATCTCAATTTTTTTCTTGCGTTATCAAAAAGAATAATTTTTATTTGGTGTTCCAGTGAATCTGTGGATTTAAATAGGGATTTCATAACCAGCTTGTTAAATTATGCAAATTTGGAGAAAATAGTTTTTCTGTTTACTAAGAAAAAAAAATTGTGGGAAGATATATTTTTGTTTCTATTTTCTTGAATGAATTCTGCATTACAAGTAATCTTAAGACTTCTCTTAAAGGTTCTTTACCCAGATATCATTATGCCATACTAATGGAGGCTACTAAGTGATTATAATATATTATATATATATATTTATTATATATATTATATATATTAATATATATATATATATAGTAATATATATATATATTATAATATATGATATAACTATATAATATATAATAATATAATTATATACTATCTATATATACTATATATATATATATAATAATATATTATATATATTCTATATATATATTATAATATATATATATATGCACTACACTCACTCACTAGTAGTATTATACACATATATATTATTATATATATATAATATATATATATATATATAAGTATATATATTATCTATATATAATAATATCATATATATATAAATATATATTATATATATAATTGTATAAAATTATAATATTATATATTTATAATTATTAATATTATATAGATATATATATATATATATATATAATAATATATATATTAATATTATATTATATTAATATATACTTAATAACGTGGTTTATATATATACTTATATAGCCGTATTATATAATATATATATATATATATCTATTATAGATAAGTGAGTGTGTGTATATTATATATATATTATATACTATTTATAGTATTATTATATATAATATATTATATATATAATATATTTTATAATATATAATATCATATATCCAACTACAGATATAGATAGAATTCTATCCATCTTTACATTAAAACTGATAAGATCGGAATGGACAATATCCTCTAGAATAAGTTCCCTTTCTAAAGAAATTCTTTCTAGAAATGGCACTTGCACCTTTTCAACTCCGAGGTTGCGACCTCTTTACTTTACTTACTCGACATGCATCAGCTAAGTTAAAGTCTTTAACTCTGTTTTTCCTTTTTGAATAAGTTTGATGTCAATATAGGAATGCACCTTTTAATATATATATATATATAATATATATAATATATATATATGAAGTATAATATTTATATAATAATATTTATATATAGATATATATATTAATATATATATCTATTGATAAATTAATTATTTTTTATATTATTATATAATATAATATATATAATATAATATATAATATATGTAATTTATATAATATATACTATAGACGAAGTGAGAGAGAGAGAGAAGAGGATGGAAGAAATGAGAGAGAAAATGAGAGAGAGAAGATAATTAGATACGATAGATAGATAGATGAGCATAGAGTAGATGAGATGATAATGATATGATAGATAGATAGTGAATTTTAGATAATTACTTCCCTTGTTTCGTAATACGGAATTGCTTGGATGACATAGTAGCCTAGTGAACATCTTTTAAGCGAACTGGAACAGTAATATATATTTTTCGTTTTAATAAATCAAATTATGATAACACGACAGTAGGTACAGCAAACTATTCTGAGTGAAATCAAAATAAGAAATTAAAAAGCACACTAATGATGAAATTACTTCGGATCCTATCCGTACTTTGAATTGTTGCTTAAGTTGCCCATATTTTTCTTTTATTATGTTTATTTCTTATTTATCTATTTCAATTTTTTTATATAATTACTTTTTCAATTACAATCTATTACTTATATATGATATATATATATTATAAGTATATATATATATATATATATATTATATATATATATAATATTATATATAATATCTAATAACTCCAATTTTATATTTTATAGACTTATTATAGAACTATGTAAAGTTTTTATATATAATTGTACAAATTTAAGTTAATATTATTAATATATATAATATATAAATATATATAATATATATTAATATATTATTACCTATATATATATAATATCTATATTTTGTATTTTCGTACTTTATCTATACAAAGCCGCCCGTAGCCAGTGGTTGGAACTACTCCCAAACAAAACCGATGGTCTAGTTTCAAATTTCGTCGGGTGGAAGAAAGAATGTGAGGCTAGTTTCTCTCTTTGGGCTGGCTTTTCCAGCTCGGACTGTTAATGATACACCCCCCCCCCGTCCTAGGCTAGGCTCTACCCGTGAGCGGGATGTTGCTTTATCTATGTTATATATATATAACTATATAATGTAACCATATACGTATAGGTGTCTATAGATTCTCTATAAAATATACAATAGATATCCTTATTTAATATAATACTATTTACACCGAAAATTGGAGGAGAGTGACACTTTTAACTGCTCATTGATATGACAGAGCTGTGAATCAATTCCTTTATGAGGAAATGTGGTTTACGCTTTAACAACGAGAGCAAGTCCAACCTTAAACGTTGCCAAGTTGCCTGTAAGATATTCCGTATTTTCCTGTTAAGGCGCACAAGTTATACGTTTAACTTGACAATTGTGGCAAATTGGACGCGAATTAATGAAGAAGGAAAATAGTTTGAAGTGAATAACTTATGTACTGTATATGTATAATATATACTATATATAATATATATATATATATTATAATATGATATAATATCATATATATATATATATATATATATATCTATATTAGTTATATATATATATATATATATATGATATATAATAATACTAGGGAGAAGTGGAGCGTAAGGTAGGCGCTCTCGAAACGCTGAGATTTAACTCTGCATTGGCCATTTGGGTATGGTCAAGGTACATCTTAGTACATTGTCAGTGCCTCTATATAGTATATATAGTAT
>JABUQX010127848.1:0-5000 GCA_015478945.1 Trachelipus rathkii
CGGAGCATGCTCGTTCATCAGTTTTGGGTGTTGGGACGTTTTCGCATTTATCGTGAAACGCTCACAAGCGTTTTTGTTTGCCGCTTCATATATATATATATATATTTGCCAGAGTTCCCTTTAAAATATTTTTCTATGTAAATGTTTTCTATTGTAGACTTCACGTTAACTTTTATATAATATTTCAAATTATCATTTATTCTCCTATTGTTTTAAATTATTTTAGTAATATTTTAAATATTTTATGTGCTTTATTAAATATTTTTTTATTATAAAATATTATTTATTATGTATAGTATTTAAACAAATCATTTATAAACAGTATTTATAAAAAAAATATATTTCAAAAAATTCTGGGTCACTATCCACTCTTTGGGCACGGATTAGTCCTATTTTTAATGTTAAAAGCATTATTTGATAGCGGCTATTCTTTTTTCGTTTCAATTTTGCATAATCTTTTGTATTTGTATGTAATAATTTCATTTATTTGACCTTTCGCAAAAAAAAGCCAGCGCAAAAATATTATCGAAACATTAATGAAATTTGCAAAGTGAATCGTTTCTAATCTCAATATTGTTTAGTAGCACAATGCAGGAGGTCGCTGATATATATATATATATATATATATATATATATATATATATATATATTTATATTCTATATACTCTTCTCTTATATATATATATATATATATATATATATACATATATATATATATATATATATATATATACAGTGGCTTGACTCGTCCATAGGCACTGCAGACACAGCCTAAAAATTTTAGAACCAAGCCACAAATGCTAAACAGCAGTTGTTATTTCCCTTACATCTCTCTCTCTCTCTCTCTCTCCCTCTCTCTCTCTCTCTCTCTCTCTCTCTCTCTCTCTCTCTCTCTCTCTCTCTCTCTCTCTCTCCTACTATACCTCCCATTTCTATATATTTATATATATATAGATATGTATCACATATATATATATATATACTACTCTACTATATATATATATATATATATATATATATATATATATATATATCTTACTACTATATATACTGTATATATATATGTATATATATAGCATATATATATATATATATATATATATCGGGGCTGCAGTCGGAGTCGGAGTCGTGGAGTCGAACAAGCAGGTCGGCGCAATTTTCCGGGAGTCGAGTCGGAGTCGAAGGTCGAAAATTCCTGTGCAAATTAGGTCAGGTCGGGTCGAGACAGAAAGTCCTGTGTAAAGAAGTGGAGTCGGAGTCGGGACAAGTCGAAAATTTATAGAAATATTATTGTGTGTGTGTGTGTGTGTGTGTACTTATTGTGTGTGTGTGTGTGTGTGTGTGTGTGTGTGTATTATTAATTAATTAAATGTTACAATTTTAGGAAAGGAAAGTTTCATTTTGTTTTTTGCAAATTTTGCAATATATATATATATATATATATATATATATATATATATATATATATATATATATATATATATATATAAATGTAAATTACGATTTATATATATATATATATATATATATATATATATATATATATCTTACCACTACTCTTTCCACCTATATATATATATATATATCTTTCATATATATCATCTTCTTTTTCCACAAGACTGGGGGGTAAGGTTGTAAACAGCATCGGAAAGAAAAGTAGTAGAATATGACACAAGTCGAAAAGAATCCAGCCTTACCGCCCCCTCTTTACCTATTAGTGAGAACTCGTCGCAATCAGAAAATCCACTCTAGATCTTCATACGACCGCGACGGACCCTCACTATGGCATATCGTCAGTGTAGGGTTCATCTCTTGGCCCAGGTGGGCCACAACCAGGGCTGCGGAGCCGGCAAATTTTTTTCCGGCTCCGACTCCGGCTCCATCCAGCATTTTAAAATTACCCGGCTCCAACTTGGGCTTCGTCTCCGGCTCCGGCAGCATTTTAAAATTACCCGGCTCCGGCTCCAGCATTCATTCGCGGCTCCGCTCCGGCTCAGCTCAGCATTTAAGTGTTCAGCTCTGACTCCGGCTCCGGCTTCGGCTCCGACTTCTTGTTATAATTCCTTCTCCATTTACAGTCATGAAATCATTAATTTTCAAAATTTTGAGGGTATGATGAAATTAAATGTTTAAGGACTATCTTTATTAGCTTAGAATTTAAAACTTAGAAAATATTTTATAAAAAATAATAAATTTTAATAATTCCTCTTTGAACAATGAACTGCCTGTCTGTACAGTTACGTAATATAATTTATTATTTTTTTTTCTAAAAAGAATAAATCATATTTTAGATTCATCCTAAAGTTTAAAATAATTCCTCTTTGAACTATGAACTATGAGCCTGAACATATATAACATAATTTTATTCAAAACAGATTTTATATATGAATATATATATATATATATATATATATATTTATATATAAATATATTTTATATATATATATATATATATATATATATATATATATATATATACCATATATATATATATATATATATATATATATATATATATATATATATATATGCTATATATATATATATATATATATACTGTATATATATATATATATATATATATATATATATATATATATATATATATATATATATATATATATATATGTATATATATTTATAATATTATATATATATATAATATAACCATATATATATGTATATATATATATATATATATGCTATAAACATATACATATATATAACTATATATATATATACTTACTAATATATATATATATATATATATCTTTATATAATATAATATGAATAATAATAATAATACATATATATATATATATATATATATATATATACATATATAATAATTTTATATATATATATATATATATATATATATATCTTATAACATAATATATATATATATATATAACACTATATACTTTATATATATATATATACATACATATTATATATATATATATATTTATATATATATAATATGTATATATATATATATATATATATTTATATAATATATATATATATATATATATATATATATATATATATATATATATATATATATATATATATATATATATATATATATATATATATATATATTTATTTTTATTTATTTATTATATTTACCTGTTATATATATACTACATATACTTTACATATATATATGTATGTAATAATAATATGTATACTATATATATATATATATATATATATATATATATATATATAACTGCAAAACATGTTATATATATATATATATATATATATATATATATATATAATTCACTTTCTTTCTAACTTTTAAAATAATTTCTCTTTGAACAGCCCGACCATATGTAATATAAATTTATTCAAAACAATTGTTCTTAAAAATAAAACCATCAATAAAATCCTCCTTTAACGATGTCCTTAGATCCGATTTTATTATTTTTAAAGCAGAAAATAAGCTCTCAACATTTACTTGAATAGGAGGCAAAGCTGTAATTGTGCAAGCGGCATCTTGCAAAATTTTAGGATAGCAATTGATTGCCTCTTTAACTGATAACTTTGATTTTCGGTCGATTTTCATTATTCCATCTAATGACTTATGGAATTTTACCTTTTATTTTTCTAGAAGATATTTAGGTTGAATGTCTTTTACTAGTAGATTGTCTTTTTAGTTTTTCAATCGCTTTTCTGCATGCTCCAATTTTTCCCATTATCTGGCAAATGTGACTTCTTCATCTTCATCTGACAAAATTCTACAAGGGAGGATTCCTGAAACTGCTAAACTATCGTTCTCCGGCCCAGATTTCTGTTCGATGGTGTTATTCATTTCAAGTCCTAGTTCACAAAGAACACTCTAGCTTTAAATATCAGATCTTCAGTTCTGGGAAAGATTCTAACAAAGATTGTCGACAAAAATATATATTTTTATTTTCAGTTAACATTCTTTCCCTTCTTTTCATGGAATTTATTTGTGATTTGCTAAAAACCGTTCTCTAAAAATTTCCTACAGTCAAGTCTTCTGATTGAATCTTACTTTGGTATGAAATATAGATTGTTTTAATAAAAAATTCTTCGAGTGTTTCGATTTGTTCCCACTGATTGTCGGAGAGAGAAAGTTCAGTACAGCAGCCATCATACTACTACTATAATCTTTTAGTTGCAAAAGCCTTTAGAGCATTAGCATAAGACATGTACTTCCCATCTTGTCTCTTGACCTAAAATTGCCACTTTATAGCTTGATTATTTAAATCTGCGCTTGATGTTGGTACGTGCTGCTTTTGCTGTTGTCTCGCCCTGCTTAAAGATTTGCTCTATGAATATTGTGGAGACCATCACGCTGCTAACTGCAAGTATGTGTGCAATGTGCGTTATCTGAACATTGTCTTTTCATGGTCATCAAGCGGAGTTATTCCTGAAGAAGCACTAGCTTCATTACTTCTTCGCTTTGACATTCTAATAAAATCAGTATCACATTTACCAATTTCCTATTCCTCACCCTCATTGCCCTTATTTAATTTTTCAATCGTATGATCATGTTTGATGCGTTATCCGTAACTAAGCTAATTCTGTCTCTTGTTATTTAGAATTATTTTAAGATGTCAGTAACAATTTCTTGAATATATTCGCTGAAATGTTGAGTATTTTTTTCTTTTACTGCTAACGTTTTAGAAATATTGTTTTTATCTTCGTCCACACATATAAAATTATTGACAAAATAATTTAGCTTTTCCCATGTGTAAGTATCCATTTTTAAATGCACAAAGCGTCCCTTTATGCAATTTTTAAGCTTATTTTTTTGTTTATTTTTCTTCTAGAACTATTTTACAAATATTTTTCCAGTCTAAAGGGACTTTCAGTTTCTAAGCTATGTCTGCCACACAGTGCTTTAGCGGATAGAGGTACGTTTCTATATTAGTAATATGTCAAACAACATGTTGCATAATCAATTAGGTTGGGAATACTTCACTTGACATAGACAGAACAAGTTTATGAGCAACTGAAAA
>JABUQX010127848.1:10000-15000 GCA_015478945.1 Trachelipus rathkii
TTTTTTTCTTTTTTTTTCTTTCTTTCTTTCTTTTTCTTTCTTTCTTTTTCTTTCTCTTTCTTTCTTTCTTTTTCTTTCTTTCTTTCTTTCTTTCTTTCTTTCTTTCGTTGTTTGTTTGTTTGTTTGTTTGTTTGTTTGTTTGTTTGTTTGTTTCTTTCTTTCTTTCTTTCTTTTATTCTGTTTTTCTTTTGTTAATTCTTTCTTTCTTTCTTACTTTTTCCTTTCTTTCCTTCTTTCTTTTTCTTTCTTTCTTCATTATGGGGATTGTTCCTTCCAATTCCGACCATATGAATAATAAAAAAAGAGCACATCGTATCCATCCATATCTCCTCGAGTAAGCAAAGGAATATTGTTGACGTACCAAATGTCCAGCAGAGGTGAGAAAATTCCCTAAGCAAGGTCAATTAAAGGCCGACATGTTCCATTTGCACGACGTTTGAAAGTGTGTAAGTTAAAGGAAATTGGCAAAATAAATAAAGTGAATGTGTTCAGACTTTACCAGTGGAATACATGTAGGATTGAGCATATCGGTCAATTCTGGGGTTAGGAAGTTGAACGGAAAAGGATGAAGCTATGAAGAAAGGCAAGTCTCAAGGTCTCTCCTCAGAGGAATAGGTATGCGACTTGAGAGTTCGTAAGAGCAACTTCCATTGCAAGAGCGATAGTATAAGGAGAGAGAAAGAGAGAGACTTGAGATGAGCAATGTCCAATGCAATAATGATAAGAGAGAGAGAGAGAGAGAGAGAGAGAGAGAGAGAGAGAGAGAGAGAGAGAGAGAGCAATGTTCATTGCAATAACGAAAGTATACGACTAGAGAAGAGCAATGTCCAATGCAATAACGATAGTAGGAGAGAGAGAGAGAGAGAGAGAGAGAGAGAGAGAGAGAGAGAGAGAGTAGAAGAGCAGTATCCTTTGTAATAGCGAAAGTATAAAGAGATTGATGCTATAGTTCGAGGGGCAGTAAAAGACAGACTGGAGAGAGAGAGAGAGAGAGAGAGAGAGAGAGAGAGAGAGAGAGAGAGAGAGAGAGATAGAGAAAGTAGAGTGAAAGTTGATAAGACGAAAAGTTCTAAACTCCGCCTTCTAAAAGCGAGCGGAGCTGTGTGAGTGGAACCACACTTTATGTGTGAGACAAACTCGTTACAGGGGGGAACAAGACTCTCTATGAAGATCAAGCAACTGGGTCTACGTGAAGAAGTTCTCAAGGTTCCCCAAAACATCCAACATCTTAGAGAAGCTTAATAAGGAAGACCAATAATGTGATTCTTCCAAAAACAATCAAGAGAAAAAGAAACCAAGAATATTAAAGACACGACCAAGGTTTGAGTTGTGTGTGATTTCGAAGAATATGTTAGAGTTGTTTGGAATATTATGTAGAGTTGTAAGATGAAGAAACTGAGATTTTGAGACATAAAAAATAAATATATATTATATATATATATATATATATATATATATATATATATATATATATATATATATATATATATATATATATATATATATATATCTATACTCTATACTATATATGTATATATATATATATATATATATATATATATATATATATATATATATATATATATATATATATATATATATTTATTTATATCTATATATATATATATATATATATATATATATATTTATATTAATTTTTTTCTTGCATATATATATATATATATATATATATATATATATATATATATATATATATATATATATATATATATATATTTTTATATAAAAATAATATAATTTATATATATATAGTATGGAGACATCTAGAGATGTGAGGAGAGATGAATTGCAAGAATTAACGACGAAAGATCCTCGTCAAATCAAGATTGGGATCTTCAAGAATCTCTGCCTTCCACAGAAAATGTGGCATCGCATGCTCCGTCGCCGCTTCCGGAAAAAATCGAGATCATTCCCAGGACTCTCTACCACTCAACTACTTTATTTCTCCTTCTACTCATTATGAGGCATACTTTCCCGACTTATGCCTCAGCCTTACTCCTGAAAGCCGGTGACACAGAAACAAACCCTGGACCTGGAATCTACAAATGTCCAATATGCAACAAGATAGTAAGAAGAAACTCCATAAACTGCAATAGATGCAAACAATGGATTCACAAACACTGTTCCCATCTCACCACGCTACCCCCTTCAATACACAATTGGATCTGCCAAGTCTGTACTCAAGCCAGAGCAACCTTAGAACGGAAGTGTCTTTAAAAAAACAGGTCATCTACTACGCGCAGTAAAACAACACCTTCCCGAAAACTATCAGAACCAAAATTCTATGGCTATGATGCCATCTTCACACCCCAAACCCCCCAAAATCACTCTACTAACCCTTATACACAACTCACTATCATACATAAACACCACCTCACAAACTACAACAGCATTAAACGACAACACCACAAAAACAATCCTTCACAACAATGATAAACAAAAAAACACACAATCTAATAAACCTCTACATTCCCCACCACACCTCAACACACTGCCCCAGAAATTACAAACCAAACCTCACCGAAATCTCCCACCTCCCAAACCTCATAATGGGAGGCGACTTCAACGCTCACCACCCCACATGGTACAACGCCCAAGAAGCAAACCAAAGAGGAACACACATCATAGCCAACCTCGAAAACCTAAACATCCTAAACAACACAAACAGCCACACCAGAAACCCACCCCAAACCAACCAAACGTAAACACTATGCTCACCAAATCTACACACAAAACTCCACTGGTCAACACAAACCAATCTAAACTCCGACCACCTCCTCATCATCATAAAATATCAACAAACTACCCACTCAGAAAAACATGCACAAACTACAAAAAAGAAGACTGAACACAATTCACCAACTACATAGAAAACAACATACATCCCCTAAATATCCACAAACGCACAACACTCAACAAAGCCATACAAAACTTCACTTCTCTAATCCAAAAAGCAGCTAGCAAATCCATTCCCAGAGGAAAAATACAACCCAACCCTAACACCTGAAATAGAACAATTAATCAAACAACGCAACTCACTCAGAAAAATAATACCACAACACTCCAAACGACAACACAGATTAACTTCCTTAAACAGCCAAATCACAAACTTAACAAACACACTCTTCAAATAACTTCCAAACCTTCCTCACCAAGAACATTCAACACACAGAATAACATCCAGAATGTGGAAAACATTAATACACCCGAAAAAGGAAAGCTCAAGCCAACCAACAAACTCACACTCACGAATCCATCAAAAACCCAAACACACAAAACCCCCAATCCAACAAAAAACGCAAACATTCTCGCAACTCACTTCGCAAAGCAGAGCCAAAAACCCACACACCCTCAAAACAGGAAAATCATCAAAGCTCTCAAGAAAATAAAACTCAACAACGACCCAACAATAGAAATAACCACAACTAACCTAGAAAACATAAGAAAAAAACTCACCAGCAACTGGCCCAGACAATATCTCAAACACCTAGGGAACACATCATTAACACAGCTTTAACTCAATTAGCACAAATATATAATAGTTCCATCAGCCTAAATTTCATTCCCCTTATCTGGAAAAAAGCTATCATTATCAAATGAAAACTCACCTTTAACCCATCATCATATCAACAACATCTACTGTCAACACTATGCAAACTGCTAGAAAAAACATACTAAAATCCACACATCATCAAACACAAATTCCAACACGGTTTCAAACAAAACCATTCAACTACAACCGCACTCATAAACATTATTCAACCCACAATCAACGGCCTAAACTCAAAGCCCTCTCACAAAGCAATAATCATAGCAATCGACATCAACAAAGTATTCGATACAGTACCTAAACATAACTTGATCCACAAATTAACAAAATCTAACATCCCCACTAACCTAAAGAAATGGATTTTCAATTTCCTATCAGGAAGAACAGCACAAATACAAACTAACAATACAAAATCCAGAACAGTAAACATCAATAACGGAGTACCCCAAGGCTCAATACTGTCCCCACACATTATTCAACCTATTCACGGCCGATCTCCCACAACCACAAACAGAACACACAATCATAACAATCTACCCAAATAACATTACCATAGCCACTACACACTAGAATCTAAACACGGCCATAAACCTGTCACAACAATACATCAACCAACTTCAAACATGGCTGACAGAAAACAGAATGTCCGCCTCACCAAACAAATCATCAATTACTTAAATCACCACCGACCTCCAACTTGGCACCCAACCCCAAAGTCTACTTAAACAACATTGCCATATCCTTCAACAAAACTCCCAAAATCCTTCATTCACAAAACATACAGACAACATAACTTCATCTGCAAACAAGAAACTGAACATATTAATAAATTGTTTAGCACAGACTTCACAAACAATAAACAGACATCCACCACCATTTACAAACGATACATTCGTCCGGCTCTAAACTACGCCTCTCCAACTTGGCACTCACTACTGACAAAAAACAACATAAAGAAACTCCAAACGACAAAGCCATACAAAACATGCACTAAAGCACTAAGAATCATAACAGGATGTACATCAACAACACCACAACAACACCTACACGAAGAAACCAAAATACTACCCATAGACACTCACCTGGATATGATAGGCACAATTCTTTACCAAAACCCAAACACCCCAACACCCATGTCACATTGCCCTCTCTAACCCCATCCACCACAGACTCAAACAACCTCCTTCTTCACCAGCTCTATATTACAAACAAATTCTGAATAACATTCCACCTCCACCAAATAAAACATCATACACCAAACAAATTCACACGACACTAACAGAAAACTACTTAAGACGCAGACCACCAAGCAACATTCTAAAGAAATACCCACCAGAAATAGCACCAGAGTTCAACCCACTACCAAGAACCAGTCAGTCATCTCTGCCAAGTTAAGATCGGCCACCACCATAACACAATATTACAAACA
>JABUQX010127848.1:25000-27500 GCA_015478945.1 Trachelipus rathkii
GCCAGTTGGGTGGATATGATGTCTGCAACGAGCTTATATTTACGGTTTTGGACACTAGAGATATCACATTTCTTATTTTTTAACTCTGCAATCACAATTTGGATATCCAATGGTGAAATATTTTCAAATGGAAATTGAGAGTTGCATTGTGGTTAAAAAGTTGCACAGTCTGCTTAACTTGATCCATCTCCAACTGCCCAAAAACTTCAACAATTGCTTTAAAAACTTCTCAAAATCGTAAAGTTCATCATAACTTTCTATCCAATTTGTTTCGAACATTCGTGTTACTTTTTCTCTGAGAAATCTATCCAATTTTTCCTATTAAAATAGTTTTCGCCTTGATAAACTAAAATAATGCTCAGTTATTGTCACTGTGTCAATAACATTTCTAACGTATTGTACTCCAAATGAACGTCAACAGCAGTAAACATACAATGCCGTTGTATATTTTCGATAACTTGAACACTTCTATCTAAAGTGTTTCTTGATTGGTGCTGTACCATCATGTACTTAGCCAATCAGAAAGTCTTATTTCAACCTTCGTAGAATTTCCTCAGCTAGAGATTCTCCTTTTGTGTTTTCAACAGCCACTAATACAAAGAAATCTTCACGAACCACAAATATTTTCCTCATTTCTATTAAATTATACTCTTAATTTGCTTCAATTATTATTTTTATTATACTTTAGAATTAAAATTAAGAGACTCAAGTCATCAAAAAATTTTGATGGTTTAAATAATTTCAGGGCAGGGGGTTCAGACCCCCCTCAACCGCCCCCACCTGGCTACGTCCTTGTATATATATATATATATATATATATATATATATATATATATATATATATATATATATATATATATATATATATATATATATATATATATATATATATATATATATATATATAGTCTATATATATATATATATATATATATATATATATATATATATGAACTGAAAAACTCAAGTCGACTCTAATTAATTGGGTGATTAAAAGGTGGGATGGCTTTATTGTTTATATAACATGCAAGAGAGTGAATGTCAATTTCCCAATGGGGCAATAAATGATAAACAAGAATGAATAGTTCAAAATAATGTAATAATTATACAACGGATTATTTGAATTGGCACAAATACATAGCAAACCTCTCTTGTCGAGGTGCAAAACCGGAATCCCGATCGGCGGCGGGTGCCTACCTAACTTGGCACCGCCCAATCATCATATTTAAATTCCATCTCATTGGTTAATTTAAATTTATTTAACAGTTTAAAATGCTCTAAGTAACAGTCTTAGTCTTAATGTACTAACGGATTTTCATAAAGTGCACACGGAGGTATAGACGTCAGCCCCCTTACAGAAGTGTACAGCCGTGTCTGGTCCACGGACCCATACACACTCTAACAATGTACAATATAAAATACTCAATCTCAGAGCATAATATATATATATATATATATATATACATATATATATTATATATATATATATATATAGTATATATATAATATATATATATTATATATATATATATATTATAATATATTATATATATATATATATATATATATATATATATATATATAACTATAATATATAAAATATCTATATATATATATGATATATATATATATATATATATAATAAAGGGGAGCGGATCATTTCCCCGAAGCCTCGAAGGAAAGACCCCGAAAACTGATTTTTTGTAATGTCATTTTAATAGTACCAGATTTTTAAATTAAAAGTTCAATATTTTTGTGTTGAACTTACGAACAAATTTAATATTTTTAATAAAGACGTGGTTTTCTGTTTTCTTTTTCTTTTTTTCATTTGTTTTTTTTTTCTGCATAATTTAAACTTATTAATAAAATTAAAACAATGACGCAAAATCATTGCAACAAAATTTTGAAATATTTTATTAATTAAATAAACATTGTTAAATTGACCAATGAATTTAAATATTCTTGTTTTAATATATATATATATATATATATATATATATAATATACTATACTACTATATATATTATATATATTATTATTATATATATATATAGCATATTTATTTTATATATATATATATATATATATATATATATATATATATATATATATATATATATATATATATATATATATATATATATATATATATATATATATATATATAATATATATCTAGATAAATATATAATACAAATTAAATTAAAAAAATATATATATATAAATAATATATATATATATATTATATAAGACCAAATCTCATAATGGGAGGTGACTTCAATGCTCACCCACCTTACACGGTACATCGCCCAGGAAGCAGACCATAGAGGAACACACATCATATCTAACCTCGAAAATTTAAACATTCTAAACAACACAAACAGCCACATCAGAATTCCACCCCAAATCAACCAAACTTACACATCACCAGACATAACACTATGCTCACCAAACTTACATACCAAACTCCACTGGTCAACACAAACCGATCTAAACTCCG
>JABUQX010127848.1:32500-34197 GCA_015478945.1 Trachelipus rathkii
TAGGCTGTCAGGTGGCGTCACCTATCAGGTGCACGTGATCAAGAACTATGTTCATAATATTTTTGAGTTCCTCTTTTAAATGAAACCTCTCGGATTCTCTGCGATGAAAAGTTAACTTATAAAATTTTATATTTTTGAACAATTAAAATTTTATTTTGCATCAAATAAATATTAAAAATAGAAAATTTGCAGATATTCTTTGCAAAACATAATTTGGAATTCAGTTAATTCTTTAAGGAAATGATGCAAGAAAATACTAATTTCAACTGATTTCTGATCAATGGAGTCTACAGTCTCTCTAACCAACGATTCCCCCACTAGTTAACCGCAGTGGCTGAATAGAGATGGATGCCTCCTACAGTGTCTTTGTCTTCAAATGAATAACCTGCTGATAATTATCATAAAGCTAGTTTTAAACCCCCCAGTATAATGGAAAGGTGATAAGCATACTACTACTACTACTCTCTCTCTCTCTCTCTCTCTCTCTCTCTCTCTCTCTCTCTCTCTCTCTTATATCTTTCTTTCATTTCTTTTTATTTCCTAATAGTTCTTTTCGCCCCTACGCCATTCCTCCCAAAAATTTCCGTTTTCAAATTACTATATATATATATATATATATATATATATATGCTATTTCTTTCCTCTCCTTATTTAACTGTATATGCTATATATAGTAATAGTTGATCCACTGACCCGTTCTTATTTGGATCTGCCCGACAAATAACCCTATTATTTTCGTTAGAACGCTATCACAATGGATTATGTCCATTTTTAGCTTTATTCGCATTACTACTCCTTTGAGAAGAGATTGTGGAATTCGTTCTTTCTCACATTCTTACCCTAAATTAGTTGGCTCGACTCCTTCATCCTTGACTGAATACCTGTGGGTTACTATGTGCCTTTGAGCTACGTTTCTTCCATGTTGGGTCTCATATGGGGTGTGGGCACAGGCTAATAATATTAGGCTGTGTTGGGGATTCTTTTCAGTACGTTGGAGCTTTAATAGAAGTGGAATATAAAAAAATTGGTTTGTTTAAATATTAATGAATGTGGGTTTGCCTTTTAATTGGGTTGGAGCAGGCCAAAAAAATTATTCGGTTCAGCAGTTCAAGTTTTATATAAATTTAAAAGCTCAAATCACGTGGGTTGTTCAAGTCACCAGAGGAAGTGGGTCGAACCCCAATGAGCATCATTATTAGACTTAAGAATAGAACTATTGATTAAGAAATAAGGTTAATATATAGATATATGAAAGAATGTTATGTTATTTGTGTTGACAGTTTTTTTAGTGATGTGTGTACTGAGTGAGATAGGAATATACATACACACGTACACATACACAAACTGAAGTGAATTACAGAACGCCTCCGACAAGCGCAGTATTTAGTGTCTCTTCAAGTACCCAGATGTACAGTTCTTGCCTCGTTTGTATACTGACTTATGCTTTACAGTCCAACGATTCATGAGTCACAGGAATGCAAATCTCTCTTCAGGATTCACACTTGGCTTTAAACTCCTGATACTATTTTATCCTATATTCCAGTACATACAAAATCTATTTTTTCTTGCACAAAACTTCTTTGCTCTACAAAATGCAAAAACTCTTTTCTGTTTCTCTACTCCAACTCTGTTCAGGCATTTTGCAAGGCACGTTAATTCTAATATTTTTCTTTTCCCTTCTCTTGTTTCTTTCGACG
>JABUQX010127849.1:2500-28319 GCA_015478945.1 Trachelipus rathkii
AATCACATTTACTCTTATATAACAGACCGTACAAGTGGTCTTATTTCCTAATTATCCATTTTTATTACTCGTCATCTACAGAAGAGTAGAGCATTTTTAAACATTTGTATTCTTATGTTTCGTGAAGTGAAATATTATCTGATCCTCTTTGAAAGTTTTCAAGAAAATAAACTGTGTTTTTAGTTATTATTTGTTTAAGAATATAAGATATGTAATATATATGTAATATATAATAATAATAATATGTATATATTATATATCAATAATAATAATAATATGTAATATATAATAATATAAATATATAATATATATGTATATATATATATAATAATAATAATAATAATAATATAATAATAATAATATATAATAATAATGTAATGTAATATATATAATATAATAATAATAATAATATATAATAATAATAATAATAATAATAATAATAATAATAATATGTTTAAATAATATAATATATATATATATATATATATATATATATAATATATAATAATAATATATGTATATAATAATAATAATAATAATAATAATATATATATATTACTTTATAACATATATATATATAATAATAATAATATATATATAATATATTATAATATGTAATAATAATAATATGTAATAATAATAATAACTATTATAATAATAATAATAATATGTAATAATAATAATAATAATATATATATATATATATATAACTAATATATATATATGAGTCTTTGTGTGCTCATCCCATTCACGAATACAGTTTCCACCTTTTCGGCAGAAGCTAGAGCGTCTTCAAAGACAAAGCAGTCATTCCAGTTATAGTTAGCGCAAAAGTGGTACAACCCTCCCCCCCAATCGGCCTGATTAAAATGCCAGAAAATACGCCTAGGGTAGGATGGAGCTGCTGGAGAGAAAGTATTAAAATTATGAGATATAAGATTGCGATCATATTTGCCAATAGGAGGGAAGGTGATGTATTTATAGAGAGAAGGACAAGTGGTGAAAAATAGATCAAGTGTGTTCAAGAATTGGTTGGTTGGTGGGGACGATCCAGAATGTGTGTATGTTCCTTAAGTAGTTGCTCCAGATCGTTAAGAATGTTGAATGATTCGGCCTCCCCCCCCGACATGAATCAGTGTGAGAAAACCACAACCATTCAGTCCTGTGTACATGGAAATTCTATAAATTGTTGAGCTCAGTAGTTGAATGAGTAGATATAACAGTCTCGTGAAAACTAGTAAGATATTTAAAAATGACGTGAAAATGTGTTCGGTTAGTAGAATTGTAGCAGATACATAAAATTATTGTAGTAGAGGGAAGAAAGGTTTTAAGCCATAGAATATCGATGTTAGGAGATTCGAGATTTTCGTGAAGTGTTACAGGAGTACTAATGCTTGCATACTTAATCTTTAAGACGGAAATTATAAAACAAGATATATATGAATATATTAAACGAGTTAGAGGATGAATTTTTAGAAATTTGGATCTCAGACAAAGCAAAAAGTTTAGGGTTGGAGTTAAAGAGGTAGTATTGCACGGATTCAGAGTTAGAGTGTAATCCACGGATGTTGGTAAAGTCAATAGAAAGCCCACTCTTGCGCAAATCATTCATCGCACATACACACAGATACACATATACACACAATCACAACAAAATATATAAAAATAAACAAAAACAAAAGGTGAAATCGGGATAAAATTTTCCATACAATAAAACCTAAATTTTAAACTCAAGTGCTGAAACTAATTAAAAATCAAATAATAAACAGTGTAAAGATAAAACTTAAACTTATGCAATCTTTTCAAACTCTAATAAGCAGTTTTAACTTTGATATGAACCTACGAGCATAATAACTTAAAATAGAAAAAAGTTAAAACTATGACTTACTATAGAATCTCACTGAAACTAATAAAATGGTTTATAAGTAATATGACTTAATCAAAATCACATTAAAACAAAATTTGGATTAAAACACACACACACACACACACCATCGCCATTCATAATACTACTATACTACTACTACTACTACTACTACTACTAATAATAATAATAATAATAATAATAATAATAATAATAATAATAATTATAATAATAATATTATAATTATAATAATAATAATAATAATAATAATAATAATAATAATAATAATAATAATAATAATAATAATAATAATAATAATAATAATAATAATAATAATAATAATAATAATAATAATAATAATAATAATAATAATAATAATAATAATAATAATTATAAAGCATTCTTTCACAGAGAGCACAATTAAACACCCCTTTACATAATAAAACCTGTACACACTCTATTTGTATACTGTTTATGTATATATTTAACCACTTTTATCATTATGAAAATCAACAAATTAAAAATAAATTTTCTTATTCGAAATACAAGTTTGTGAAATTTAAATCTTTGTTCTATACTGAATATAAAAACCAAATTCGTTTTTCTCTATCACGCTCAAATTTTTAATTTCGACCTATTCCTGTGATTGGAGGTGCATAATGCATAGGTAACATCTACAATAGGTTATACCACATAGAGAAAAAATTGTGATTACTGTATGAAACTCGAAACATATTAAATACAAATACGATACGAGTAAAGTTACCATTTATTGCTGAAATTTTCGTTTTAATGTTCTATGTCCATTTGTACCTTCTTCAGAGCTTGTATCCCTTTTTAACATCCAACAATAGTCCGCAAGCATGTTAGCATTCCATCTGCCTTGATACCTTTGTTCCATATTCTTTATATCCTGATGGAACCGTTCTCCTTGTTCGTCGGCATCATCCAAAATTGGAGTAATAATATTTGCGATACTTCAAAAAATAAATTTCAATAATATTCTGCAGCACAAATTTCGAGTCCACTAACAGTTTTCTAATGACATCCCTATCTTCAAGTATTTTATTTAAAAACCATGAACAAAGTCTTTAGTATTTCACGTTGGTATATTCTTTTGATTAAACTTTCTGTCAAATATAAGGTCACGTGGTAATATTTTTGATCTAGAAGCCGATAGTGTTCCTTTTTCAAACCACTATTAAGCACTAGAAGAATTTGAAAAATACTTCAACAGCCTTCCCATCTTCATCTAATGTTTTCACGAAATTCTTCAGTAATTCTAGTTATATGTAATGGCGGTAAATTAACTCTTTAAAGCTCAACAAGGGAGTGTATTTTAAGCATTTATCTGCCATGGAAAACTGCTTTTTTTTGGCGAGTCTCTAGCTAAGTAATGTTGATTGAATTTTTGGTTATCCCATAAACACAAAGAACACACAATTTTCTAAAGCAACAGTGCAAACCGAGGAGAAATCAATAATTTTCAGGTTACACAGATTCGCCATAAGTGTTCGTCTCTTTATAATAGGTTTCAGAATTTTTGAAAAAAGTTTCATATTTTTCCTGCCCTGATTTCTTCAGAAGGAGCTACTGGTATAGGAAAGCTTATAAGTTATTTTCAACAACGCTGCTATTAGCTTGTTTGGATGAGTCTATAAACAAAGAACAATCATCAACAACATATGAAATACCCAAATCTGACATCGGTTTATTAACATTAGAACATTTACATATTAAAGCACTCTTAGTACAGTATATTATTAAATTTTGATTTCTCTTTCTATATAATGAGATTTTAGTATGTTTGTCTTATAAATTTCACACCTGCTACTGTGAACCTAACTTATTGTTTGCTGTTTAGACAAATACATGTCATGAATTAAATCAATGAGTTCTGCTTGTGAGATGAAGTGAGGTTTAAGATTTGGTCCCTTTACTACGCAAATATAATTTATCTCTTGTAGTTGATTGATACTTTGCATTTAGTGTCCAGGACAGCATCGTAGAGTCAAATTTATTGCCAATAAGCTGGTGCTGTTGTAATTGATAAACAATTGCCATGAAGTGTCAGTCTCCTAGTTGAGTGAGAAAATGGGGACGAAATATTTATTTTGTTTTTTGAAGTAAAATCAGTAAAATTTGTTAATCAAAAGTAGCAATTGTCATAATGATATTTTTTGTACCACTTTTTATTCATAATCGTAATATATTGAAAATTTTAAACGCCTATAATAAATTTCTTATAAATAGTTAATAATTTATTCTTACTATGATATAAAATAAATAAAATTATCCAATAAAAACACCATAACAAATCAATGAAGCTACAAAAATAAGAGCAGACGTCACCCTGAAGGAAATTTGATCTAGGGAATGACTTGATGCATAACTCATTAACATCTCTGTACAAGCTTGTATTGATGATAAAAATTAATATCAGCTATGATACTGCAGCACTGCTTCACGCAGCAACTTTTCTAGTTCGCTCTCTTAGGTATATTTATTGGCTACATTAACAAGAAATAAGACAGAAATAATTGCCATTATCCTAGAAGACACTATGACTGGGACAAATTGCTTTTGTATATATTCTCATTGAAGCTATATAGTGAAAACTCTTAGGGAATGAACACGTATATGCATGAACTCAATTTCAAATCAATCCTCTGCTGCCAGCTTGAGTTTGATAATACAACAGTAATGTAATTTTATAGATCTCATTGTAGACTATCTTGTCAGCATAATTACTAGTTAGGTCTCGAAGTGAAGTATGGTGATTTATAGTGCTCTATTCATTATTTACTTCATAATAGTTTCAGTTTTAATAGATAATATCTAAATTACATACTATAGATAATAGATATTACCTATATAATACTCTGTTCTTCCTCTTATAATTTACTTTATATTATACTATGATACACCCAGTCAAATTGTAATGTTCCTGTATGCAAATTTATTTAGCTATTTTAACTCATGATAAATATTTTATCCTTACTGTTATTTTGTTTCCCTAAGTTTCAAACTTTAAAAGAAAATATCATTGAGAATTACAAAATGAATTGGTCATATTAAATATATGGTCAATATGCTAATACCCCTGTGAGTGGCACATGTTAACTTTCCTATCTAAATTTTATTAATTCATTTATATATACCCAAGTGATTGGGATAGAGATAGGATACATTTTGGCTGAATCATTATATTTTCTAATTTAATATATGTTTATATGTCATATCTATAATTTTTTAAACGTTTTAACTACTCAATCGCGTATAGTTAATCGTTGTTTTGATGACTAAAAATAGTATGTATTACATATTAGCCATATAGATCACATGAATACAGAACCGAAAGGGACTCTTTATATCAGGCATTCTTGTAAAGAAAGATCATAGAAATCACTGCACATAAGTCTGAATGCGCATAAATAGCTTCTCTATTACATCTACTTACTTATTACTGAGATTGCGAAATTACATCATGATCACATGGTAAGATACACTTAAATAACTTCCGCCTGGTTTCACGAGATAAGATAATCTCAGAACCACAGTGCCACGCATCTCCTGTCCTAATAAGGTGTGGTGCTTATCTACGTCAGAAACTATTTTCTTCACTATACACTGCTCTTTCTACGATCTCTTTATAGAATGCTAGATTCAACTTTATCATATATCTGAACGGTGTAGATCAGAATCTCTTCTAAAGGTGATTGAACATCGACGTACAATATATAAGAAGTTTTTCTACACCAGAGATATACTTCTACTAGTGGGAGAGGAGGAATACACCTTGTAATCACGATAGTTGTTGCCTTTTAATTAGTTCTTTTAACTACGATGGACGCGAAGAATTCTGGAAATTGCATCAACCAGAATCCAAATTATGGGTTAAACGCACTACCTTTGCATTTTTATTTGTAATATATATTATTGCGTGTTTTTACCTTATTATGATATCCTTTTTCGTTTTTTTTGTATGTCATCACTTGGCCTACATACAACGGTATGGCCTTAGTATCAATTTATGAAGTAAGAAATGTTGATTAACGTACCTTTTGGTCGTTCATCGTCAATTTCCTTCGTGCGGAGTTTACTAAGAATAGTCGATAGCGTCAGTTCCGCTGTTAGACTAGCAAAAATCCTCTTATCGTTTTTCTTGCTCCGCAATATTGTATTAGGTTTTTTGTGTGACTATTTTTAAGAATAGAATTTCTTATGGATAGTTAATAGTTCATTTATAGTATAGTGATGCATACCTTAGTTGATCCTAATTCCGTAATCATCAAATATAATAAGTAGTTAATATTTGCTAAATTTCTATTTTTTTATTAGATTATATGAAAACATTTGACATTGAACACTATCTGATATAAGTGCTCTTCTTTACTACAACGCATAATAAATATAACTACATCGGTGTTAAGAATGAGTTTAATTATTTCACCTTACTTATATTTCTATTATTTATAATATATTAATTAATGAAAATAGTCTCAAGAAGGTAGTTATCATTTATTATAATAAAAATAAATAAATAATAAAAAATAACAATTATAATAACCAAAATAATTATAATCTGCAAGATGAAAATTTTGACAAATCTATTCTAATAATATTCTTATTTCATTTTTTCAAGCGTATCTGAAGCTAAGTCTCACGAAAATCTTTAAAAACATAAAGAAGTATCAAAATATAAAAGCCACTATTATAGATTTACAAAACTATACTGATTTTCTCGTAGTGTAGCTGTGTTATTAGTGTTCTCTATATGCTCACATGCTCAGATTAGATAATATATCAATAATGTCTTATAATCTTTCTACACAAGATCTGGTCGCTGAGCATACTGATCTACAAAGAATATTCTCCACAATATTCAGTATTTTTTTCACTCACCATGATATAATAATATATATTATATTGGTTATAAAAATTCAAAATATTCATTATATCTGAAATGATTTATTATAATAAATATAAAAGTATCACTCTAAATGAACTTAAGAATAATATTGTCTTAGTTTACAAGTAGACTCATCTTAATAAACCTAAATATGATACTAATATATAGTATATATATATATCTATTTCAAGTTGAATTATTAGTGAAGTAGAATGTGAAATTTGATACATTAATAAACTTATTTAATTAAACTTTTTTCTTTTGTATAGTAGTTGATAAATATATAATTTTACATATGATAATATATATATATATATTAATTCGCAAATGATGTAAAATAAATGAAAAAATTATTATTGGCTCATATAATTATATATAAATACGGTATATATAATTTATCAAGGTATTATAATTTAAACTTTATTTGACAAGTTATATTTTTAAAATGTTTTTTCTAAATGCTGGCTAATTGATATATAAGTATCCTTCTCAGAAAGTCACATTATGAAGATTGAAAGAATATTCACTCTTGTTGTTGTAAATCGAAAGAATCTTTGTATAGTAGAGGAAGAAACACATGTTGTAATAATTAAAATATATTATATAGTAAAGTAGTTATTAAAAATAATAAATTCTATACCATTCTTTTCTGCATTCAGTTTTATATACTATTATAAAATAAAAGAGTAATAGATAGAAAGCTGTGAGTGTTACATATAAATTATTAATATAAATATATATAGTTAATTGTTATTTAATTACTAAAGAATCATTTATGTATAATAACTTAACAATTGCAAAACATATGGACAATAACATATAACAGTATATTTAAATATTAAGTGTATTGTAGTTTTTAGGAATTTTGATTATTATTATTACTATTATAAATGTTTCTATATTTTATTATTAATAATAATTGATTTTTTATTAGTGCAATGTATATTTTTTACTTATATATATAGGATATATCTCATGTCATATATAGAAATGAGCTCTATAGTAATGGTGGGTCAACGCAAGTGTGGCAAAGATTAACATACTTTTATGTACTTGTAGAAGACTTATCCCTTAATTTATGCCACTCACTCATGTGTTGCGTAGTCTCGATTAACAAATTTGATAGAAATTATTCTTTAATATATGTGTAATATTTTATTATTATAAAAATTACAGAAACATTTAAATATTGTACATATTTAAACAAAAATAATAAAATTAACATTTAAATATTGTACATATTTAATACAATATATATATATCTATTAATATGCTAAATTTTTGTTAATATCATATAAATTAAATATATATTCATATTAATATATACTTATAACTTATATATATATGATTATAATATATATATAGTAATGTTTGAAATAATTATAAAAAAATGTGGTATATACTATTTAAATAATAATTTAATGATTAATATAATATACTATATTTAATATTATGTTATTTGTTAATATATATATATTAATAATATGAACCTATAATAATATATAATAATATTATAATATATTTATAATTATATACTATATATAATATTTTAACCTCTCTGGCTATTATTGTGATTAATAACACAAAATTGTATGTGTGAAGTTACTAAACAACATATTAGATATTTAATTATGATAGTACCATCAAAGGATTGATATATTTTAGACTAGTTATTAAAATTATATATTATATATACTATATTAAATAATAAATATTAATATTTATATATATTATATAATAAATATAATTTGTAATATAATTATACTATATAACTATAATTAAATATATAATTGTAATATTCTATATAACTATAGTTATACATATATATATTATATATAATTATATTATTATATTATTTTAAATATAAGGTGGTATCTAAATAAATAATATAAATTATATATAATAAATATATATATATCATATTATATATATTTAATATTTAGGGTATTATATAATATGTATATAAATTTTAATACTTATAATATAATATATCATATATAATATATATTAATATGTATAATATAAATTATATATTACATATAACATTACTATCATTAAAATATATTATCTATATCATTAATGATATAAATATATATTTAATAAATATATAATTTAGTATATATTTAATTATTTTAACTATATATATTGTATATATAATGTATTATATAATATGATATAATAATTAGCATCTATAATTTATATGTTGGTATAATATTTATATTAATATATATTATATTTATTATCAGTATATTAATATTATATATATCATATATATATTTAATATACTAAATTATTATATATATATATATTATATTATACGTTTATTTTTTATAAAATATAAGATTTTTAAGTAATTATCAAGATTGGATGAATATAGCTATAGTATATCTATCTGTGTATTAATCTACATCCACTTTTACTTATACGTATTTTCTTATCTCATACTTTCAAAGGGATGGTGTATAAGAGTCATAAATAGTTTAATAAGTTATTTTTTGGTGATGTATATTCTACATAAGACATTGGATAAAGTATATAGAGCTTTTTCCATAGGTATAAACTAGTATTAATGAATACTGATAGTCATAATACCTATATGCTCATTGGGTGTTTATACTTTGGTACAAGATAAGAAATGTTTAGCATAAAGGTATAAATATTGCAATGCAATGTTGCAAATGTAATTAGATTGTAATATTGGACAACTCATTTTTTAGTCAATACTATTTTATGGTTTGTAAGTTTCTGAATCACTGTATTTATTATTTATCGATATGGCTTAGATAGCCTATCAGATTGGTGAGGACAAATAATTAATCAAACGACGGAAAAGGCTAAAAACTGATAACTAGAATAATATATATACACGATGATTTTTAGTTTCTGAATATTGGTTTATGTTGTTGGGGGGTTATTTATCATAAAACATGTTTTTTTAATACGACTGATAATAAAGTATTAAGTGCGTAAAGTATAGGATAATAGTAGCTGTATGCTCAGCGATAGTACTGACCGTATTGGAGGGATAGTTACTCCTGACTCATATCTCAGATATAAAATCACCGACAACTAGGCGACACGTTATTGATAATATGTTTTATTAAAACGTGACTATATTAATTCTTAGGGTTAGGTATAATTTATATTATAAATTTACATTATTATTTTTAGTATTATATTATATTATCATATAATACACCTTCCTGCTAGTAGACGTTAGAGACGATATATGTATCGTCAATGATTATTATACCAAGTAATTATACATCTCCGCCTGCCTCCTATCTAGTACGTAGATGATATCAAGTATTCACTATTTAACGTCATTCACTGTCGTCACATACACAATTACTAATTATTTTTGTAATTTATAACTTAAAAATATAGTGATTGATTATATTATCTGTACATACAGTATCGACTCAGATCAGATCTATGTGTAGGTGAATTCGTCTACGATTATTAACATTACGATATACTTCAAGTGCCAGTCGTATGTCCATTAATCAGTCATATTTTATTAAATTAATCATCTAGTATCTGACTTTTCAATGGGATGTTTTTTTAAGTGTCATTTTTTTTATTTTTTATTTTATTTTTTATTTTTTTGATTTATTTTTTATTATTTTTTATTATTAATATTTATATTTAATTATTCTTATATTATTGCGGCAAAACCCATCCCTACTCTCTTAAAATATATTTATTTAAGATAAATATAATGACTTGTTAAACTGATTATAATTAGTCGACTTTGCGTGTTGTAGGTATTGCGATTTTAATCAATATGACGATCAGCTCCTCACAAGTCGGCAAGGTCGTTCCGTGATTAAGTATTACTAACTCAACGCTTTGATCGATGTAACCAGAAGGGGATAGTAAAGTATATCCTCTGGTAGAAGTTGTAACACCAGCCCAAATGGAGATCAGTCAGGCTATTACTTTCCTCGCTCGCTAATATTCATTCAGAGTAAGTGGAGTCACAAATTTACATAACTTTATAAGTTATCCATTTTCTAATTTATCTCTCTCTTCTTTATCTCTTACTCTATCTCTCTTCTCTCTCTATATCATCTATAATCATATATATATCATCTATATATTTATTACTATTATATATATTATATATATTATATTTTATTATAATTATTTCGGTAAAGTTCTTTTATATATGTAGATTATAGATGACAGTTCATTAAATTCAATATAGTCTATAGTTATGATTATGATGTGATATAAAATTTCAAAGTTAAAGGTTCAGTTTTTCAACTAGTTCTGATTAAGGTTACTTCTAGATTTCTATACTCATCCCCAACTTTTTTTTTTGTTGATATTTCTTTTCGTATCAGAAATTTTGCATCCCGATAAAATTAAATACTAAATCATATTTGAATATTTTAAAAATATGTACAATATTGTCAACTTACTGTAAAATACGATGAATCTTTGTACTTGGGTTCGTCTTGTGTCGTCAGTATCAGTCAGTTACTTATCCTCATATCCTCATATCCTCATATAAAAGGTAGACCTCTCTCTTCTCTCTTCTCCCCTATTTTGCTTAGATAAGAGCACCGCGGGTGCAGATAAGTGGTTTTGTGAAGCTTCATAAATGTTCTCATATGAAGTTTCAGGCTTCGTTGACCGTCCTGTGATTAAAAGGAGCTATATATATATATATATATATATATATAAACCAAAATTTTATTTTCAAACAAACAAACAAATATAAAAACTATATATATATAACACAATCTCAATAACAATCTAAATAATCATATATTAACTACACTATACATCATAAATATGATAAAAATAGAACTATGATCTCATATTATAACCAACATAATTACTATATAAGCTATATATATACACATACCAAAATATCGTCGTAAGCTATTGGTTATCTACATAAAACTTCATTATTATATAACAATATATAGCCTATCATTTATCTTGTATTTTATGTGAATACCGTTTCAATTAATTTAATAAAATCATAATTGTAAGCAGCATCTTAATACATTATAATACTATAATATAATAAAGTTTTTAACTTATATAATTTTCTGTTTAGGAAAAGTTTTATATCATGTATTAAACTAGTTGAGAGAATATATGCTAAATATATTAAGCACATTTTTATATATATTATGTTATTATAGTTACGTATTATAGTGATACATTTCAATAGTATAAACACAGTACGTTTATATACTGCTATATACATTATAAGGATTTATAATAGCAGTATTGAGGTAGTATATATAAACTATATAAAATATATGATATACCTCTACTCACTGTCATGTGAGGTATATTTAATACTTTATAAATATATATATATAAAGTATATATATATATATCACTATTTATATTATACTATATTTTATATTATCTAATATATATTAAAAACTATATATATATATAGTATTAGTAGTATTATATATAATAATATATACTATATTAATAATTATATATATATAATATCGTCTCCATATGTATTATATATTAGTCACTTTTATTAATTATTCTTTATTATTTTTTACCGTTTATATATATATAAGGTAGTCTGCACAGGTCTATATATATTACTATTATATATATGATTATCTAATTTATATATCATTATATTTTTATCACTTAGTGACATAATTTATATTTTAATGTCCTTTTTATATATATCTCTAAATATAGCATATATATAGTATATCTTATACTACATCATGACGTAATTAGTGGTATATTACCTCTAAGTACGTTCTTTATATATATATATTTTTATACTATTTTACAGGTATATATATATAGTAAGAGCTGCTTATCATCTACTTTACTCATTTACTAACCATATAACATAGTATAATATAATATAATATGTTCTATGTATATAATAATATTATTACAATCGTATTATATATATATATAGTTTATATATATATAAAGTCACGTCTTCGTTTATATATTATAAAGTGTATATTTTACAAACTGGCATTCGAGGCATTTTCACTCTACACAAGATGTAAGATAATGAAGATAGTAATGGTGTCTGAAACTTTGTGATATCAGTGTTGTTCGTCGTGTCGTGCGTGTCGTCGTAGTCGTATGTAATGTAGTCGTAAGTAGTTATTTATGCATTTATACATGTACAAAACTATTATATATCACAATTTAATAATTTGTTTAAAGTTTTTCACTACACAACTTCGAAAGAGTGAAAATAGATTAAAACTGATATTATTTCGTATCAGCGAAGGATTGTTTGATAAGAGATCCCGAAACATAGACAGCTAAAGAAGAAGAATAAGAATAAGAATAAGGAGAAGAATAAGTAGAAGAATAAGCAGAATAAGAAGAATAAGAAGAAAAAGAAGAAGAATAAGAAGAAGAAGAAGGAGTCCGAATACATCATGACATCACTCGTATGACAGTTATAACGCTGGTGAGTAGTAGTAGTAGTAGTAGTAGTAGTAGTAGTAGTAGTAGTAGTAGTAGTAGTAGTAGTAGAAACATCGAGTGACTTTTAGTATTATTAAATTAGTAGTAGTAGTAGTAGTAGTAGTAGTAGTAGCAGTAGTAGTAGTAGTATTTAGCTCTATTGCGCTACACACTAAACTATTTATATATAGCAATACGTCAACAATTTTCAATAAATTCGTTAAGTTTTTCACTGACACAACTTCGAACCACTGAACTAGATTAAAACTAATTTTTTAATTCGTATCAGTGAACGTTATCCCTGGTTGTGATTGGTGCATTACGACCAATAACAGCGAAGGATTGTTTGATAAAAGGTATATGTAAAAGGATCGAAAACCTAGATAGCTAAGAGATAAAGTGAGATATGTATTATGGGAAAATAGCCTCGGATAACACCGAGAAGTAAGAATAAGAGGTGAAATATTAGTCAAGAAATGTACGTGATAAGAGATAAGTATCAGTTATCTCATGAGCGGGGGCGTCACCTCCTCCGTCGATAGAGCTAGTGCCTCTTGACTACAGTAGTATAGCGTGGCGTGGTGATGAAGTCGTAATGGTAGGAGTGGAGCTCAGTTAGTTTTGAGATTAGTGTTAAAGACGCATTGCAAGTAAGATAGTTGAAATTGAGTTCAGTATTGCAATAGTTATGGCTAAAGGCTAGTATTGAGATCACAATAATTTGAGATGACGGTATTAGTATGCAAATTCTTAGCGTGACAGGATGTTTGGACATGAGCAATTGAGTCGGTTTAATATAGGCGTATTCTGATAAGACGATCTTTTTTTTAGGAGGTTTTCAAAACATAGATTACTGTTGTGAGACTTATATATAGACGGAGTATAGCGTGAGAAGCGTTTTCTCGCAGGGGTCAAAGGAAAGCAGAATCGACGATGTAAGATATCACACCTGCGAAGAATAGAAGCGAATAGGACGCATTAGGGGAATCAGTATTACGGATATACCTATCCATCGTAATCAAAGGTTATGAGGGATAGCGAACTGGTGCTACAAGCTAGTGTCATCAGTGGTTGATGTTTGTCCAGTGTAGTACGCTGGCTAGTGTCTGCGCTAGTTTAGTTACGATATAATCTTCAGACGTATCTTGTACGTGTGAAAGATAGTCAGCATATACTGTGATTGAGATTTTTTTTTATTACTATTATCATGTTAATGAACGATTATAACATTGTCAAAACTTGTTCTTTATCATGGTTTTTTCTATTACTTAAGGACCTGCTGGCTAGTGTGCGATGTTTTACTGATAATTTTATCACAGTGACATGCAGAGCTGATGAATTTGTTTTTTCATGAGACGCGAATACGTACTGTTTACTTATCACTAGAGGGTACCCTTTAACAGGACTTTATATGATATTAGCTGTGTTGCTGTTAGTGTTAGGGCTAAATATACACGTTTATCGGCTATAGTTCAGATCTTGGTTTATTATTATAGAGCACCTATTAGGTATTGAGTGAGGATCTATTTAAATACTCTATACCTTAGTAATTAAACATTAGTATGCTAATATGTACCCTCACAATCGACAATAAGAAGATATTGAGTGGAATTTATTAATGTCAAATAATGCGGTTTGTATGAATCCGAGTATACGCCGCGAAACCTAGTTACATACGGTTGTGAGCGACACCGTCAAGTTATATTGAGCGCCGAATCAGTCGACGCGCAGCGTAAACCGCTCTACGCGTGCGCTAACCGCAGGCGTACAGCTACCTCCTACGCCGTGAGCCCGCAGACCTCTGCCTAATATTTACGCGTAACTGCCTACTGCCGTGCAGTGGCGCCCGTAGGGCGATATTACCGAGCGAACGATTATGAATACTATAGTATAAAGTCATGTATAAAACTTATATTCATAACAATAGAACTACGGTAAGTGTTTTCAAATATATCCTATGAATTATTTCATTTTTATTATCGGATATATGGGTATACGGGAAAATTTTTATTTAAAACTATGATACTTTACTAGTCCGTCATAAAATAGCATTTAAAGATTCATGGTAAGCTAGTCTATACTTAAGAGGTGCTAAGTGTATTGCTAGAACATCCAGGTACTTAGGGGGATAGCTTCTAGAAACTATAGATATGATTTCTATCTGGTATGTTCGATTGACTGCTTTTTCTATAAACTCTAATTTTTAGGGATATAGCATTTATCACATTTTACATTTTTTGCGGTTAAACTCACTATGACTCTATGCTTAAACGCACTACAGCTTATTAAACTCACATAATTATCCATATTAACATATAACACCTAATAATCCTTTACTAAAGTCATAGGTAAACAGTGAGGTATACTGAATTATATGTGTAATATGCTCCATTGTTGATCACCTAGGGCGATTAGTATGCTTTTGTCTTTACTCTGTTTTTTAACTAGCTTTTAACTACCAATGCTGTTTTAATACTTAGTGAATTTACACTCATATAGTTTATTATGACTCGATTATGTAATGTTTCTTTAATTATTATTTTATAAATTTTGTTTTTGTAATATCTTTTTATTTTTACTCTATTTTTATATATATTCATTATTATTATTTATTTTTATTTAAAAATGTAATGAAAGAAAACATCCTCCCTAGCAGTTGTATGTTTATTATGTCATTACTAAACTCATTCTATATCTTTAATAAAAATTAGCACGAAAATTATTAATTAAAAACCTTTTTTATATATACGAGTGTTTTAAGCGGGTTTAGAAATATTGTTCAATTCATTATAGAAAGAAAAAAAACAGTTAGTGTCTGATAAATAACATTTTTTATTTTTAATCTAACAAGCTTGACGATAATATTTCTTTATTTAAAAACATTAACATTACTATACTGTATATAGTAAAAGAGTCACAATATCAATAGAAGGTGTTAATCATTTAACCTTAATGAGGATTAGTATGTCTATTTGTTTTGTTACTGCTGTTCTACTGCTTTACTTCATGTATTTTATCCTGCTTCTAACTCATATACTGTTTTTATCTAGCTTCTTTAATCATCTCACATATTTTCGTTAAATTATTTATCTATACCTTATAAACCAGTATAATCTTCAGTAAATTTAGAGGTGTTATAACATATGCAACTAAGGGTGAGTTATTAGAGTATGCTTTCGTATTTAATTATCTAATTAGTCTATATAATTACTGGTACTTATATACACTCATGTTTATACTTGCTTATTAATCATATAGAATTTCTATTACTTAAAATTACATTACTTAATGAGCACGTAATAACTAGTAAATCATATGAGTGTTACTATGCAACAAGGGGTGTAGTAATGCCTTTTGTTCTTCTTGCTTTATACAGCTTTAGACTCAATGCTTTCTATCACTGTGCTTATTATAACGCTTACAGTTGTTTACTGCTTTAAACTCATATATTTATTTAATCAATCAGATTACCACTAAGCAATCATCTCGAATTGGTTGTAATAAAAATTATATTAGTAGGCTGCTCTCTCTCTCTCTCTAACTGTTACCTATCACCAAGGAAGGGGATTAGTATGCTTTTGTATATGTGCACCTTAAACACGCTCTATTATTTATCTTCTAATTTTCTATATCTAATTTTGTATAGTTAGCTGCTGTAGTTATATTATAATCCCATATTTCTTTTTTAGGTCGGCTGGGCGGTTAAAGGACCCGCTCACCTGTGTGATATATTACTATGCTTTAACTCAATATGTCTCTGATATGCAAAAACACACACTGCGGGTTCTACGAGTAATATCTCGTTTAATTACACTTCTCCTTCTGTCTTCTCTATAATTATATTTTATTAGATAAAGGGTGTGACAGGTTCCACACTCTGTTTATCTTAGTTTTTAATTATAACATAGCTTTTATTTAGAATGCAATGATTCGAATGAACAATGACATTTCTTTCATTTCATCCTTCATATATATTTTTAAGACAAATTATTAGGGATCCGATTAGTTGTCTTTTTTTATACTTCAAATAAGCATCCTAATAGTACTTGTGTGTTTACATTTGTTTTTATGTACACACATGATAACACGCGCATTTCTGCGGATTGTAAAAATACATTAATTAACACAGTGCCAGTGCAATATAATTACTTTTAGTTCGTTAGTAGCAATTATATATATATACTATAATATGTATGTTTTTTTTTAGTGTGTGCTAAACATCACGTACCACATCTAACAACACATTATCTTTTGGTACTAATATTATGTACTTGATAATCAGTTAACGTCACTCATTTAGAGTCTGTTTAGCATAAATCTACATAAGGTCGCAAGATGTGAGAATACAGACTTATAAACCACTTTGATAACAATGCTAAGGATACCGGCACTCACTCGTAATAGTTCAAGTTGAACCTATATTTTTGTTAAGATATGTTTTAGATATACTCGATTTTTGTCTCATACTTAGCAAATATCATTATTAATTACAAGAGGAGTAATAAAGTATATAGGAAACTTTTTTTTTTCGTGTGAATTTTAATTGCGAGTTGTACATTGGGGATGTATTTATATGGGAGTAAAATAACGATTATATTCTTTGAGTGTGGGTTCATACTCTACTAGATCTAATCTTGACTCAACATAAGACTTGGACGGTAGTGTTTGAAGTACTTAGCTTATAACTGATCTTTATAATATATACACTAAATATATGAATAAATATATATAATAATCAATATTCCTGAATAAATGAAACGAAATATAATTAATAAATGATATATACGATATGACTCGTATTTATTATATGACTGAACTTTATATAATATACCCACGTTATGCGCATAATATAATTAGAAGTAATACATGAATATAGTTAATCACATATATATATAGTCTTAATTTAAATAAAATTAACTAAATCGAATAAATCTAAATAACATCGTTGTTACGGACAGTAATTTTAACATTTTATATTATAATAATTATATATTGATAATTAAATAAACTGTTAATAATTTAAATATACACGTACTGCTATTAATTCGCTTTGCCCGTGACTCCTATACGTACGAGGCCGTTTTCGGTTTATGCTAATTTAATATAAATAATATAATCAGTGTTAAAAAATAGTAAGTGATTAATTTTATAGTCATTAATATTAATAATATATACATAATAATAATAATCTACTTCCTATTTTTCCCTATCCTTCTAGTGTATGTTTGATGTGTTAAGTGAAGTTGGAGTATTTTTTATATTCCGTTTCTATATTATAAGAAACGTGAAGTAGTAACCGGGGGCTTCAATAATGTGAGTATATAATATTATTATATATATAGCTAAAGTTACCAGTTAACAAGAGTATTAATATCATTCTGCTAATTACTATTATTATACTGTAAATACTTTAATTTTACTTTTATCTAAGCTAATACCTTTTTCTATCACTATAGAATTAGTTGTTAATTATTGTTGTGATTATATTCGATTGTTATTAAGTTTGACCTCCTCTGTAGCTGACGAGGTCATCTAATCCATATTCAAAGCCTGTATCTGACCGGGTGAATCCTCGTGAGAACTGATCTATGGCGACTACTTTGCTGGAGCATTTGTCTCGGCTCTACCTTAACATTTTAAGTTAGTCTAAGTAAAAAAATAAAAAAAAAAAAATAAAAGAGAAATAAAAAAAAAATAAAATAAACGCAATATCTAGCAAAAACTACATAGCTCTGTCAGAGGGGTAAAAAAGAATAGCGCAAGTTAGTGTATTGGAATTCGCCTGGTTATCGATACACGGATAGTTGTATGTTTAAGTTATGGATAGTAATGTATTGGCTAAGCAGTAAAGGAGAGTAAGAGCAGATATTTAATTCTATGAAGTTTATTTATATGATAAATTCATGCATGAATGCTGAAGAAAGCTTTGGGAGGAGCTTTATAAGGAGCTTTATAAGGAGCAACAAGGAGTCTAGGAAGGGTGGTACTAGTCTTTAGCGTAAGATAGATGGAGGCACAATTAATTGCCATAAATGAGATATAAATGGATGATTTGGTTGGCTGTGTATGTATTCATGGAAATGGATAATTAGTTTCCTTAAACTGCAAGGTAGTTTTCTAGTAATTTTTAGGGGAGAAGTGCAATGCAGTGTGTTATCAATATGAACATAAATAATATACGATAAATTCCAATAGCTGTAAAGTATTTATATTAGAATTAGACAAAGGTATTATTCTTGGCGTTGTTTCTGCTATATAATATACTATTAACTATTATACTACTAAACTAAATACTATACGAAAGTCCTCTCTAATTTTACGGGTGTACAAATCTTACTAACTTTATAATAAATTTATCTAACGTAGAAATACTGCTTTTTAAGGAATCCTATTTGATTGTTAGTCTCTGGGGAATGATTTTAGAGGGGTTGTCAATCAGGAATAAAGCAATAAAAACACCGCGAGCTGGGCAGGATCAAAATATAGATGTTCCCCACAAGTCAAATGAGGCCTCGCGTCTTTTGAACCTCGTCCATAGAAACGCTTATTACTCTTTTAATTAACTACACAAATGTTTTGTGTGTTACTTAAATTCATTAACCGCATTGAGAGAAAGTTTAATGTTTGATTGTTTAGTCTTGTAAATTTCATTGTTCGAATATCAAGGGGTTAAAACTCCGGATTGGTAAGAAGTGTACTGATGAAGTCTTACAGTGAGTATAATGATATATATAAGTAGGGTACATGTACATCCGTACTACTATATATGTAATTTAGTATAGTATGTATATATAAGTAATAGTAATAACATATTATATACTTATATATAAATATAAGGTCATATATATATATATAGAATCTTATAAGTATATATAGTCTTAGCATACTTATATATTAGTATATATATAGAATATATATATATATATATGACAAACTGCTTGAGTTTTTACGACTGAACCGTCACAAGATTTATGATCATTTTTTTTTTTGGTTTTTTTTAAAAATAACAAATATTTCTAGTATAATGAATGCCGAACAATCAAATTTAAGTGGTGACGGATTCATCGATGTCAAAACTATAGCTAGGACGTGTTACGTTTTTTACAGACTTCCGTCGAAGTATTTAATTTTTTTTTTAATACTAAGGAATACCCAGAGGGTAAACACCGACCAGAAGATGGCGAGGAATCGGGGTCTCGTCGGCCTTCCGAGGGAAAACGGATCAGTGGTGGCTTGATGTAAGGGAGCCAATGAAGTAGCAGCGTTGCTCTCGCGCGTCTGCGCGGGCGCGGGATCTTGTCGCCACGAGCGGGCAATGATGTACGGGGTGGAGGGGTGGTCTGCGGTTGGATAGGGTTCGGGTGAGTGCGGTCGTTCTAGGCGTGTCTGTCGTCGTAGTCGATCGGTTGTGATAGACGTTGTGGGGGGCTGGAGAGTCGTGGGTGGGCTGAGTACGTGTTGGAGGATGTTCGCCGTTCGGCGCTCTCTCGAGCGTCCGTTCAGTAGTGTAGTTCTTTATTATGATGAATATACATTGATCTATTGTGTTGTATAACGCAGTGTTTGATATGACGCGCAATTAGGCGGGGGTTTCGGAAGGTTATTGTGAGGCTGAGGTAGATGGTCACAAAGTATGTCGTTATTGGAGCATGGTTGGTTTAGAGTGGGTGCAGCGGAGGTGTGGCCGTGTGCGGGGAGTGTTGTGAAGGAGAGGGGTGTTGTTCGTATTTGAGCTAGTTTCAGAGGAGTGATAGTGAGTGTCGTTTCAGTTTAGTTTAGCATAAAGAGAAGCTTTTTGGTACTGTTGATGACTGAATTCTGAATGGCGCTGATGGTTGTTTGTGGACGACAGAAGAGTTAGTTAAAATGAGAATTTTGTCCGGGAAGCTGCTTTTATGGTATTGTAGATCTCAAATATCGCGTCCTCCGTGCCTTTGCTGATTACATGTTAAATTTCGCGAGTCGATTGAGTATGATGGTCGTTGCTATTATGTATGATAGGCGATGAGAATGCCTAGCTGAACTGAACTCAGGTGTGGAAGACAGGAACGAGATAATGCTGAATAAGGCATGCCGGATGTCAAGTAGAGAGAGAAGTTTGCGTCAGATGCAATCAGAATGGACTCGACTGTATAGTCGGTAAAAAGGCATAGACAGATGTGGCGCTGGAGGAATGAGTTAGGTTAGGAGAAGTAATAATTATGGCTGATGATGTATGTTAGCTCAGCTGGGGTCTGTGGAGTATGGTAGGTCGTCATAATTGTGATTTGCCGATTGGTATGGTAGTATCTGTAGACTATAATTGATTGTAGGTAGTTGTATGAGTTACGTTGGCGCTGATTGTAAGTATTACTTTATAGAGGATCGATACGCGGCAGGGTATGGAGAGATGCTGAGGACGGACGCGCAAAGGGTTATAAGTGGCTGGGTGCATACGAGAGTATCAGTATTCGATATAATAGGGAGCGGGTTTGTGGGCGACGGTGGATCCAGTAATGATAGGTAGAGTGCTATATAGCTATGAAGGGTGGATTAGAGTATGTTAGGTAATATTGGGAGTGCGCTGTGCCGATGGGCTAGTAGGATATTCAGCGCAGCTGGTTGGAGTGTGGTGAGGTTTAGCTTTCGGATGGATGTGGGATCCGAGAAGTGGGGACGGTTGACTCTGAGTGTGAGGTGTAAGCGCAGTGGGTGAGAGGGTTAGGGCGAATGCTAGTGTATTAAGGTAGGCTCGAGAGGGAGTACATGCAGCTAAATATATTATAATAATATCAATTACTAATTTTAATATATAGTGATGGGAAACGGCCGATGTAGCGGTCGGCGAGTGCTCAGGCATGAGAAGCGCTGATTTGATGTGAGGGATGTTGGTGAGTGGGAGGTAGGGTTGTTTAGATGAAGCGAGGTCTAGATACTGGAGTGAGGCGATCGATAGGTGTGGGTGGTGGGGGTAGGGCTGGAGCGAGGGGCAGCGAGGGTGGGCAGTTGAGGTAGGGGGGGGCTGTGAGTGGAATGGTGGGCGTGGCAGCTATAACGTACGTAGTACCTCTTGAGTAGCGGTGGGATGTGAATCAGATTCGAGCGGTAGATATGGCGGAGCTCGATGTGGCTGTTAGAGTGCAATGCTCGGGTGTCCTGGCATAGTATGATTATAATATATATATATATAGTATATAACTATATATATAACGAGGGGCGCTATGAACGGATATTATATATAATAGTAGTATTGAGCCGGATGAATTATTGAAAGTATGGATGTATATATTATATATAAAATAATTAGTCCTTAATATAATATACTAGTATATACTATATATTATCATATATAATAAGTATAGCTAATCAATAGTATACGACTAGGGCTTATATATATAGTAAATATATTATATATACTAGTAAATATATATTATATATATAATATATATATACAATATACCTGTGATAAAGTATATATTGGGCTCATGCTATTCTAGAAGAGCCCACAATCCATATCTTCAAAAACTACAACAGCTTACCTCGGGAAAAGGAATACATTGCTGAATCCTGGCAAAATTTAACGCCGGAGGAAACTAGTTAAAATAAAAAATAAAAAAAATCATAGTCTGTGAAAAAACTACACAAAAAAGCTAACAGGGAATGGACATATAGCACATGTCGTTTGGATAATCCTTCGTAAATTATGGGTTAGGAAAATGATAAATGTAAAAAGAACAAAAGAAAAAAAAAAAAAATTTAACCATTAAAATGTAGGGGACTATACTTTGTTGTATTTTTGGGTGGGGCAAGGGGGGTTGCTGGGGACGAATAGTTAAATGTCGGAGATATGATTATAATCGATAAGTATAATATATATAATAATATAGTAATACTATACGTATACAAATTATATTTTATATATAATATATATGAAGATATAAGAATACTAGTATATATTTATATTATAGTATAATTATATATAGGGAATATATTAAATATAATAAACTACCCGCTACGACAGTATATATATTTGTTTTATAAATATAACTAAATATCATATATATATACTAATGGTATATATAATATAGATTATACTATTATATTTATATATATTATATATATATATATAATACTATATATAATATATGTATAATATTATATATATTAGTATATTATACTTAATATAATATATATAATAGTATTATTATAATATAATAATATAATAATATATATATATATAAATATAATATATATATATTATATTGTAAAGGTTATTACAGAAACAGGCAATTTAAGGGGGCATCGAGCCTGACGAGGGAACAAGGGGGGAACGTTTTCCAATCCCCGTAGGGAGGGGCGGAGGAACCAACCGGACAAACTCCTAAGCACAAATACCAACAAAAAGAGCGGAGGGTTCCGGAGACCTCCCCGGAAGGGGGGAATTTAGTCCTGCCAATTTAATGAGACCTTAGGGTTCTCTCTCTCTGAACGGAAGCCGGAGAGCCCACGAGCCTCTGCCTCGGTGCGGTATAACCCCCTTAGGGGTATTTTCTTTAGTCTTTAAAAAAAGCAAATTTAATAGAGGACAAGTCTCTTGAATAGATCTCGAGCTTACCACAATGAGTTCTGCTTCATCGTTGCTGCTTCTACTATCATCTTTTGATAGATTAGGAGCAAATATTTTTTTTTTTTTGTAGTTTTTTCTTTTTTGACATTTTTCATCTTACTCACAAAATTTTAACGAGGAATTTCCAAATGTATTCCTTATTCTCGCTCGTAGCTATTGTTCTAAGGTTTTGAAGAATGCATATTATAATGATATATATTTTCTTTTCGATTTTTTTTTTGCTTCTCTTTTCTCTCATTTATCACATTTTTCATGCGACCAACGACAATAAGTAAATAATGGAAACAACCAATTAAGTAAGAAGTTATGCCTTTTTTCACGGTAAGCTGTGTAGTTTTTGAGAGATATGGATTGTGGCTCTTCTAAGAAAAAAAATATATGAGTCATGTAACAGTCTCTTAGAAATATGACTATGACTCTAAATAAGTCGAAAAGCTTGATATTGAACTAAATTCATGTATAATAAATATATCAATATTGTATTATTTTTAATGTAGTAATAGATATTCAAAGTTACTAAAAAATTTGTTGCTCAAACAGAAAGCACATGGTGCAAGTAAGAGAAAGAAAACCGATGAGATAAAAGGTGAAACAACGTAAAAGATGAAGATAAACGATTGATGATATTAATCAGTGAGGACATTTTTAACCAATGAATATATGAAAAGAAATAAAGTAAACTGTAATTCAAACGCAGTGCGCTTTTGAAATTTAAACAAATAAAGGGTTTTCAAATGAATTTGAAAAATCAACCTTGGAGGAATTTCTCATTTTTACACTCTGAGATATCCAAGAAACTCGCTACTTCGAGTGAGCACGCAATAAAGGTGCCAAATGTTGGAATTTTTTCCTATATTTAAAAAATTTAACATAAACAGCAACTCCCACGGGATTAACAAGGAACGATAGCAAGAGGGTCGGGGTTTTATCCGGGTCCAGGGATGGGGACGACCTCTGTCCTACGCATTGGCTCGACCCACCCTAAGGTGATTAAAAAAGAAAAAATAAATTTCATTTTGTGCAAAGCGAGCAATTAAATATAAGACAATTTGTTAGGCAACTTATGCCCTCGTTCACGGAAAGTAAATTGTATCGGAGAAATTCAAGGTCATTACACTAAACAGAGAAATTATGAGAAGACACGAAGTTTGGCTCGACTCTAAAATTAAAACCACAAACCTGTACATATAAAGAGAGGATCAAATTCAATATTAATAGAAATTTAAAAACATGATGTGTGCGTGATATTTAAAGTTTATGCAAAATCGATTTGAAATAACGATCGAATAAAAAAAATCAAAAATGTTTATTTATTTTTCCTTTAGGATGTTATAAAATTTATTTTAATTTACAATGCATGCATGCTATATATATATATATGTGCATAAAATTATATATTATATATATATTATAATTATATATATTATAATATTATGATCGCATAATATAATTATATATTTAAATATTAATTACATATATTGAATATATATATTATATATATATATATATTTGCTCTTTCTTTCTTTTCTTAGATTTATCTTTATCTTCCTTCTATCATCCCAAGAATGGGAGTAAGGCGAAAACCGACATCGGAAAGAAAATGAAAATTCAGCGCATGGTTTCTATCTCAATTTTAAGGCGCTGAATTCGTAACAGACTTCCCGCCCTTCAAATACAGCCCCTCAGATCAATTAATTAGAGATCCAATGTAGAGTGGTTCATGTTACTTGGCCTCAGGTGGGGACCACCATACCATCACAATCCACCCAACGAACGCCATCTCACTCCTATTTGATGAACACTTTATTCCTTCTCCGTATCATAACTGCTTGCCAAACTCCACATTTCTCAAGTCCTCAAGACATTCGTTCACCACGATCAATCCAATTTCTCATTCGGTCTCCTCCGCACGGTCTTTTCCCAACAACTCGCACACTATACAATCGTTAAACCAAACCTGAAACTATCATATCAAATATCTTTAATCCACAAGTCGATACAT
>JABUQX010127850.1:0-15000 GCA_015478945.1 Trachelipus rathkii
ACCCCGACTTCTGCATCTTTCAGTTTAACATAGTATATATGAAGAGTGAGTTAAAAAAAGTGATAATATTTTAATCCATTAGAAAATTCTATTGTACTAGAATAAAGTTCATACAATAGTACAGCTCGAAAGATGGTAGGAGTTTGGGGTCACTAGTACTTAGCCGGTGGACGACTGAGTAGGCGACTTTATCGGTCCATCCTACTACTGTCCTCCGTCCGTTATTCAGTGAAGTACCCGTCACACCTTAAAATTAGTGAGGGAAATTTTTTTTTTAATATTATATTTCAGGTAAAGAAAAAAGGGGACAATAAAAAAAATAAAAAAAAGAAAATTTAAAAACTCACTAAGAACTTAAAATCTTTCACTCAGCCTGATTATTCCATACATATCATTGTTTGCTGTAGGTGCTGCCATAGAGTTTCATCATAGTTACTATATTAATTAGCTCAGCTCTATAAACACATCTGTACTATAATATATATTATTATTTTATATATATTATATAATATATATTAATTATATATATTAGTATAATCTTATATATATATATTTAATATATTATATAATATATATTAATATATTATATTATATATTAAATATTTAATAATATATATATAAATATATATATATATATATATATTAATATATTGTGGATGACAAGGATACTAATATCACGCAAATTTACCGCATATACTTCTACATACGCACATTATTAACGACACGCATCCACATCCGCATTACCGCATTTGCTGACCTTGACGGTAATGTTGCGCGGAATATGTATGTTGTGAAGATTTGATAAAAAGAATATTTATAAATAAAAAAAAAATATACTTATATTAGAACTCATAATATATATGAAATAATAATAAAATAATGTTAATGTTATTTTGAAAGGCAATTTCAACTGGCTTGATATTTTTCATATAATTATATTAGTTATATAACTAATAATATTCCAACTCGCTGGAATATAGTACATTACTTTAATATTAATATATGAGAAAGAAGTATTTAGTCTACAAAGAACTCTATCTTGCTTCGTACTTCCAGTTTCGTATTCCAAGTAATAATACAAATTACATATTAATTATATATATATATATAATATTATAATATATATTATATTTATATATATATATATAATATAATATAATATATATATATATATAATAATATATATATATATAAAATAATTATAATAATAATAATATAATAATTATAATAATAATAAAATTATTATATTATAATATGAAAAGCGAAACTCAATAATAATAATAATAATAAAATAAAAAAAAATTAAAAATAAAAAAAAATAAAAATAATAAAAATTATAAAAATAATAATAATAATATATAAGCGAATAATAATAAATAATATAAAAAAATAATACTAATAATAATAATAATAAAATAATAATAATAATAATAATAATAAAATAATAATAATAATTAATAATTATAATAATAATAATAATATATATAATAATAATAATAATAAATAGGTTAATTATAATATTAGTAAAAAAAATATATAATAAAATCACAAAGCTTGGTTTAATCGAAAGCTGTGATGGCAGGGCTATAATATAATATAATAATAATATAATAATAATAATAATAATAATAAATAATAATAATAATAATAAAATAATGAATAATAAAAATTAATAATAATAATAATAATAAATAAAATAATAATAAAATAATAATAATATATATAATAATAATAATAAATAATAATAATAATAATACTAAATAAATAATAAAAAATAATAATAATAATGGATAATAATAATATAAATAATAATAAATATAATAATAATAAATAATAATAATAAACAAATAATAATATAATAATAATATAATAATATACTAATACTAATAAATAATAATAATAATAATAATAATAATAATAATAATAATAATAATAAAATAAAATAATAAAATAATAAAATAATAATAATAATAATAATTATAATAATATAATAATATATTAATAATAATTAATAAATAATATAATAATAATAATAATCATATAATAATAATAATAATACAATTACTAAAATAATAATAAAATAATAATAATAATAAAATAATAATAATAATATAATAAATATTAATAAAATAATAATTAATATATTAAATAATATAATAATAAAAAAATAATAATAATAATATATAATTAATAATAATAATAATAATTACGAGTAAGTTTTCTCGGATTCACAATAATAGGTTTCAAAAAATGGTAAATTTTTATTTATTGTTCATATCATAATTATGGGAAATCAAAATTTATATGTTATTGAATAATATGTTAAATAAAAATTCATAAAAATTTTTATAAATTTTAATAAAATTTATAAGATTTTAAATATTTCTTTAATTTTTTTGTTATTTATTTTTAAATTTTTTTCAACCATAACTATTAAAATATTTCATATATATATTATATAATATATATATGTATATATAATATATATTATATAATATAAAATATAATATTATATATTATAATATATATATAATATATAATATATAATATTATAATATATATCTATGGTGATATTTGGTTTAAGAGGCGAATACTATCATCGGATCCAATATCTCAAAACTACCAAATATTAGGAAAAAGTGAATACATGTTGAATCCTGGCATAAATTTTAGGCGGAAAATGTATAAAAAAAAAAAAAAATAAAAAAAAAAAAATAAAAGAAAAAAAAAAAAAGACATGTCAAAAATTACGCTATCCACAAATAAAACCAACAATTTTTTGGAATCCTTGTAAAATTAGTTAGGGTAATGTAAAAATATAATATTAAATAAAATTAAATATTCGCTATTTTTTTTTTAGGAGCTAGGGGACATTAAATATTTTTATATAATATATTGTAAAGGTATTACACGCAATGTAGGGGGCTCCTGATTCTTCTGAGTGAAACACAGGGGGACGTTTCCCTACCCGTAGGAGGGGCGAGCAACCCGCGACTATTGGAACATGAAAACTAAAATCAATATCAGAAGACGCTGTCACGTGAGTAAGCTCATTATGGACGGTGCTGTGCGGTACAGAGAATATCAGATCCGCTACACCAAGTTAATACACTCGCGAAGGCCAGTAGTAATACAGCCTCTATGACTCTCTGCTCTATCTTTCATGGTGAATAATACATTTAATCTCAACGCTAAGAAGCAACTCCTTTGAACGCCTAGTGGGTTACATATCGCAATTATTGAAGCTTAAGAGGAACTTCAATGGATAAATATTAAATATTAAGAAAGTGAAAGATGTATCTATTAATACTATTTAGAGGATACGAGTAAAAAACGCCAATAATAGTGTGTCTAAATCTATGTGGGAACTATTCATTTGAGACATTCAATTATTAACCTTATTTATAGCAGATAGCAAATATTTTACTTGATTTTTTCCTTATTTATTTTCAATTGCTTTAAGTCTTTTCATTTTGCTAAAAAATGAATTTTAAGCACACAGGGATGCACAAAATGGTTCTTACTTTCGGGCTGTATCTTGAGTGGTGAGGTCTTATGGTGGTAATAATATTCATAATTATCACTGTAATATGTCTTTTATAATTTGCTTTACCTCATTTTTTCAGGAGAAGCCGCATATAATATTATCTATTAATGTACCCGCAACATATATCTATAATCTATAGTTAATTCTTTCCATGTCTATCGTATAGAGTTCTATCTTTGAGAGAGAGAATATAGGATTAATACGGAATGAGTGTCTAGGTGCTGCGCAAAAAGCACTACACGCATATCAACTAAAAGATGTTGTAGCAAAATGATTTAGTATAAAACTTATCAACAAGAAATAACCGATTAACTTTTTTTATGATTTATCAATCAGTTGTTATATATCCTGAAAATGAATAAAATCAAAAATATTTATCACCTGTGCAGAAAACTTGCATAGGAAAATCTTTACAATATCCGAACAGTCCTATATATTTAATTAGCCTAATTTACCATTATATTAAAATGGAAAAAAAATGAAATAATATTCTAAGAACGCATACATCATACAAGTATCAAATATCAAGATTCACTATGAGAAGTTGAATTTCTAACAGTTCACAGTAAGTGTAATGAAGTATACTTACGCATTATTACTTAAATATTAAATGTTGACTAGTGCAAATGATTGAAAACTATAATCAAGAAAAACGACTAGATACAGATAAAGGAAATTTCTTCCAATCATAATTAACGATCCTTTTATCAGGTATAGATATGTTGATCGAGGACGAAGTGTTATAACTAATATATAAACAAATAAATAGATAAACTGAAATTATAAAATTTATCAATCTTGTATTTTAATTCATGAGATACACGTTAAATCTTTACCCAAGGCATAATACCTGGCTGCTCAATAGTGTTCCAAGTGAGAAAAGTATTTTAGCTAATGCTCCGAAGGGTTCATAAAAAAATATAGATATAGAAAAGATAAACACCGCACTCCATTGAAAAAATTATAAGAAATGTTATAAAAGCAATGTTAGGATTAATGTCTTTAGTTTCATTGTCACAAACCTTTTCTTTATACATAATGATACAGGATTCATATCTAGGTCGCAAATCAAGCTGAGTATATGGACGACTAGTGACAGAGTTCTCTTTGTCACATATAGTGAATCGGTTAGTGTTTATGGTTGTTTATAAGACTGTATCACTCGGGTAGTCATTTGAGTTCGACGGGGTAACAAAACCGTCGGCCCCGCGCTGGCCTTGGTAGAGAGTCAGAGAGTAATATTCTACAGGGCACCTAATTGTAACTCAAAGTGCGGGACTCAGTACGATAGCTATATAAGTGTGTTATATATGATATAGTAATATATATATATTATATAGTATAATATATAGTATATATATATATATTGATATATGAGCCGACTGCGGGTTTATAGTAATATATGATGTATATTATATTATAAGTATAGTATAGTATATGATGATGATATTATAGTATATTATATATTATACTATATTATATAGTATATTAAATAGTATATAGGTATAATAGTACGGTGAGTATATACTTATATATATATAGTATATGATTCGGTAATATATATATATATTATATATAAGTATATATAATAAGTATATATATATATATCTATATAGTATATATAGTATTATATATATATATAGTATATATATATAGTAATAGTATATATAGTAGTCGATATATATATATACATAATCGTAAGTAACATCCGCAATCACCGCATGAACCGCATGCCGCGGACCTGGAGATATATAGCACGCATCACTGGAATTATATATTATGATAGTGGTATTTTAACAATAGGTTTATATATAGTTGCCAAATCTAATATATATTTAGACAATATATAAAGATTATCGTATGCAATATTGATATATATATATTATAGTTATTATTATATATACAGATATATATAGTATATATATATATATATATAATATATATATCTTATATATATATATATAGGTATCATAATACTTATATATATATATACTCATATATAATAGATATAATCTATATATATATAATATATATATAGCGTTATATATATATATCCTAATATATATATATATATCTAGTATATATAGACTAGTATAATATCATATATATATATATATAATATAACCGGTAGATATACCAATCATCATATATAATAGTGATAGTAGTATCATTCACGCTATATATCAACAATAGATATCATAATAATATAAGAAACTATTATATTATATATATATATATTATATAACTAAGTACGTATAATATAGTATACCGGTTATATATACTAAATACATCATCATAAATTAATATTGTTTATCACTTGTATCATTATAAGAGTTTAAAGCTTTTCTTTAACTATAACCATACACAGGCAACATGTTGAAGTTATCTGTCGACCTAATGGTTAATTTAAGTTAAAATGTTTACAACTGAATAAATAAATAAATAATTATCGAGATAAATAAATAATAAATAAATAATAAATAAGTAAAACGATATATCTTTTATATATATAAAATTATATTCAATTATAATATATATAGTGTATATATATGATATATAGTAATATATTATTAGTAATATATATAGGTATATATATATATATATATTATGACTTATATTATGGTTTTATATATAAATATTTTAGTTATTTTTATTTTTAACACTCATAGTCTTTATATATATATATATATATATATATATATATAGTATATATGAGGTACATATAGTATATATATATAGTATTATATATAGTTATATATAATATAAGTATAGTATATAGTATATATATATAAGTATATATATAGTATATACATATATATATCTCAGTATATATATATATATATATATATAATAATATAATATAGTATAGATATATATATATATATATATATATATTGATATATATAATATAAATATATATAGTATATAGATAATATATAGTATGTTTCAAGATTGTAGTATATATAATATATATATATGAGTATGATATATATTTAAGTATTATTATATATAAATATAAAGTATTTATATTATATACTTTATATATATAGTATATAATATGATATTATAGTTGATAGTAATATATATAGTATATATATATATGTGGTATATATAGATATATAGTATATAATAGTTATATATTATAGTTATATATATATAGTAGTTATATATAATATAAGTATATAATATTAATATAGATATATATATGTATAGGTATATATATATATATCATATATGATATATATATAGTAGAATATATATGTTATATATATATAGTTATAGTATATATATATATAGATATATATATATTATATTAGTAGTATATATTATATTATACGTATTATATATATAATAGTATATATATATATGATATATAGGTACGATAATTATATAATTATGTATATAGTGAATATATAATATATTAGTTAATATGTATATATATATATATATATATATATATATATAGTATATAGATGATATATAATATATATATATATAGGTGATATATATAGAGTATATATATATATATATAGTATAGTATAGTATAGTTGTATATATAATGTATATAGTATATATATATATGTATATATATATATAGTTATATATGGTATATATAGATAGTATATATAGTATATATATAATATATATAATATATAATAATAGTATTATATATAGTATATATATATAGTACCGTATAAATATATATATTATATATATATATATATAATGAGGGTATATATATGATATATATAGTATATATATATTTATGTAGTATTATAGTAGGTAATTGAGTGATTGTATTAGCTAAATAGTTTATTAAATAGTATTGGATTGTGTTAATATATATCTTTGTTTATTAATAGTGTTATTTTTATATTTGTATTTAGTAATATAGTATATAATATTATATTATTATATAATTATATATATATATATATATATGATATAGTATAGTATATAGTATAGTATATATATATAGATATAATAGTTTATATATATATATATATATTATATATAGTGATATATATATATATATATATATAATAGATATATATATAAATAGGGATAATATATATGGATATATATATATATAGGGGATATATTTATATATATATATGTAGTATATTATATATTTATATAATATATTTATATATATAGTTTCATATATATATATATATATATAATATATATATAGTATAGTATATATATAATAGTATTATGAGTATATATATATATATAGTATATATATAGGTATATATATATATATAGTTATTTATACGGTATTTATATATATTAGTAAATATATTATATATCTATATATTATATAATATATAGGTATATAGATATATATATTAGTATGTATATATATGATGTATTATATATAGTTGGATATGAATACTGAAAAAGAAAATTATATAGTGGTATATATATATATATATATATATAGGTATTATTATAGTAGTAAGTTAGTAGTATTAGATATATATATATATACATAGATATATATATATATATTATATATGAGATATAATATATAGTATAGTATATATATTATATATATTATATATATAGATATTATAGGTATATAGTGTTATTAGTATAGTACAGTGGCGTATCCAGGGAATTTTTTTCGGGGGAGGCGCCAAACAAAAATCTTCTTTATATATTATATATATATATAGTATGATATATATATATAAAGTATATATAATATTATATATATATATAGTATATTATAGTGATATATATATAATAGGGTATATTATTGTTATATTATATGATATTTATGAATATATATAGTATATATAGTATATAATAGTCACTTTTCTTTCTATTAACGAAAGTATAGACTATACTCAAACTGTCTTACCTAAATGGTGTTAAAATTTAATCGCGCCTTGACATGAAAGTGAGCGAAGTCTGAGATACATCTTCAATTTTTATTTCAAAATATTTCGATGTATGTAGAAGGAAGGAAGTCCCAAAAAAGAAAAGGTCTTTCCATCTCCAGTAGTAATTTGCTCAAGTAGGTTTTTTCAGAAGTCGTAATGGTTGAAAAGCCTTCTCACTCTCAAGCTGTAAACACGGGTAAAATTGCCAGTATTGGCAACAAGAAGATGTAAATTTTTGGAAATTGTGACTGCGAAAGGGCAAGAAACTGAGTCCAATCTATTGCGTTTTTGGGGAGAACCTGTGCTGTGAGGGGTGCCATTGTCAACTTCCATAATCCCATTCTGCTTTTACTAAATCATTATTTGGGCTTTCGAGATCTCCCTTGTAAAATATTACACAGTCTTTTAATCTTCTCATATGGCACATGTACACCCGGTTCGGTGTATAACAAATGTGCAAGGCAAATTAAAACTCTCCTCCTAATGCTGATTGTTAAATCAATGGCCAAAAATGGTGATAGGAAAATGGGGTGTGCGATATAAGTCTGTGGTCGGAAGTAGGAATATGTTGGGTCTGTATTTGTGGAATTTGTTAATTCTTGGGTCAGGGCAATTCTCAATAAGCTTACGCAGTTCAGATTCAGATCCGCTTACACATTCTTCAAAATCAGCTGAATTCTAATGTTGAATTTTCTCTAATGGTTTCAAGTCTAGTTCTTAACTAAGGGTGGACTTACGGAGATTTCCTTCTGACGGGGCACGATTGGTATAGGAAATTAATTTAAGGACTTGCGGCACTTTGATATTTATTAAACGGATATGATACCTAAGAAATTTTTTTAGTGTCTAGAAAATTATTTCGGGGGGGGCATGGCCCCCCCTGGCCCCCGCCCTAAATGACGCACTGTGATATCATATTATATATATAAGGGGGCGGCTCGGTCGTACAATTCCTATAGGTGGTTGCATCTGAACATTTCACACAGCACAAGTGTTATATAATAGTATAATATAGTATAGTATATAGTGAGTATATAGATAGTAATATATAGGGTTAGGTTAGTATATATAATAGTATATATATATAGACTATATATATAGGTAATATATATATATATATATAGTATAGTATATATCATAAATAATGGTATGTCGATTATTCACCTGCCACCTCCATATAGTTATATATACAGTCGAGTACAATGAATTCGATTGCATTTCCATAACAAATTTGGGAAGTGAAAATGCTAAAGTCAAATTCGAAGCTTTGTTAATTAAAGCAGCCTTGCGTACCTCTAAAAAGATATTTAAGAAAAAAAAAAAGAAAAAGTTTGCCTAAATTTGTCTAGTTCCTAATACTACAAGCTCTATTTATATTAGTTAAAACTATTTTAAACTAACTAAACTGTAAGATAACCTTATAGAAATTTCATATAGTAATGTAATTTACTTTGTATAAATTATCTATTTATTTCACTCTGCATTTGTATAAAAAAAAATAATGAAAGTAAAAACGGGCAAAGGCCCAAGAGAGTTTTCAGATACTTTATTCGACTTAAAGAAGAATTTAAAAAAAAAAAAATTGCTTTTCAACTTTACCTGGGGCGGATACAAGCGCATGACCCGTATATAATATAGGTATATATATAGTATATATGTATAGTATATATATATATATACGTGGAGTAATATATAGTATAGTATATTTATATATAAGTATATATATAGTAATATATAATATATATATTAATATATATGATAGTATGATATATAGGTATATAGAGAGAAGAGAGAATTATAATACGTAATAAGGAGCAAGAGATCTGTACAACGCAGAAAAAACATGCATATTCGTGAGGGGATTCGTTCGCGTGAGACTTAATTTGAAACATGAAGGTCGGGCAATTTTCGAAATTGTTTCGTGATTCATAAATTTGAATCTGCAGGTAATTGAAAACAAAGCGGTTGTTCTTGATATGCAAACGCGCAAGTTGTCAGGTATATAAAGCGTCGCAGCGGTCATATTTTTTCGCACACATTTTTCTTCCTCAAAAATGTAATAGGGCATGTGTTGTTGCAAAAGTGTCCTGCAAGCAGTCCTGTTGGTCTTGAGCTTTGGGACTAACTAAAATTTGGGAATGAGGTTTTTTTTTTCATTAAATAATAAATCATTGGGAGTGTTAATATAATAAGATGTAATTTACATTTCTTTAATATTTAAGCCTAACTGAAAAAAAATTAAAGAATAAAAAATTTAATAAAAGTTTGCACAACTAACTGCAAGTTGTATAAAATGGTGGTTGCGCACACCTGCAACCAGGCCGAGGCCACCCCTGCTAGTATATATGATATATATATTTAGTATATATATATATATATATAGTATATATATATATATAATAGGTATATATATATAGTATATATATCTATATATATATTATAGTATATATATATAATTATAAATGTTAACCAATTAGATTTCATCCAATCCATTCATTTATTCATTGATAGTCTTTACACTTTTCCTTATCTGCAAAACTACAACTAAGCCTACGGTAGGAAAGGAAAATACATTGCTGAATGCTTGGTGCCAATTTTTGTTCGGAAAATTAAAAAAAAAAAAAAAAAAAGAAAAAAAAAAAAAAAAAAATAATTATATAGACAAAAAGACATACAATAGCTAAAACCAAGCGAAAGAATGACAAATTTTTGGAAATGCCTGGTAAAATTTTGGAATAGGAAAATGTAAAAAAATATTGTTATAATTAATAGTAATGGATGCATTAGGGAGCCTATTTACGAGACCTTTTATTGGTTTACTCGTTAAAATAGACTTTCTATGAAATTTTGCTTTTTTTTAACTAAGGAATACCATATACCCCAAGGGTATGGCAGGAGTCGGGGTCTCTCGGCTTCCGGGACTTACGGGTAGTGACTGAATGGCCCCGCCTGCCGGGAGGGTCTCCTGAACTCCGCGTCTTTGGGTATTTGGTGTCGCGGGGGGTTCCTCCGCCCTGTCCCTAGGGCGGGGTATTGGACGGACGTCCCCCCCCTGGTGTTCCACGTCGGCTCAAGCCCCCTAATTGCCTGTAATACTTTGACAATAATTATATATATATATAGTAGTATATATATATAATATAGGATATATATAGTATATAGGATATATATAGGTATTATTAGGTAATATATATAGGTATATGTATATATATATATATACGGTATATATAATATATATATTTTATATATATAGTATAAGTATCTATATATATGGGATATATATATATATAGTAATCTATATATTATATATAGTATATATATAGGTATATAAGTAGGTATACTATAATGATATTATAGGTATAGTATATGTATGATTGTTAATGATAGTATTATGGATAGTAATATATATATTTCTGAGTCCCAGACCCCCCAAAAAAATAGCATTCGTTTTTTTTTTTTTTTTTTTTTTTTTTTTTTTTTTTTACATTTTCCTAGAGCCAAATTTTAACAAGCGAACTTACCAAAATATAGTTTCATTCCCTGTAGCTATTGTTGTTTTTCGAGATATGTTTTTTTTTTTTTTTTTTTTTTTTTTTTTTTTATTTTTTTTTTTTACAGTTTCCCTGGTAAAATTTTTGCCAGGATTCCAGCAAAATTTATTCCTTTTTCCGGTAGCTGTATGTGAGGCTTTTGAGAATAATGGATGGTGGCTCTTCTAAGAGTCTGGCAATATATAGTATAGTATGAGATATATATATAGTATATTATATTAGTATAGTAATATATATAATATATACCAGGGTATATAGTATATTATATATAGTATATATATAGCTATATCATATATTATATATGTATATATATATATATATATATAGTATGGCTTATAGTAGATATATATATATAGTATAATATATATATATATGATATTTATATATATATATATATATATTATTTATAGTATAGCATATAGTAGTATATAATATAGTAGTAGTAGTAGTATATAAGTAGTATAGTATATAATATAGATATAATATTATATAGGTGATACTGTATAATCTCCTTTATTAAGGGTATATATATTATATATTATTTGTATAATGAAAGGGGTATATATAGGGTATATATATGTATATATATATAATATATATAGTAGATATAGTATATAGATATATATATATATAGGGGTAGTATATATATAATATATAGTTATAGAATATATATATATATATATATGATCTATATACTATAATATATTATATATATAGTTATGGTATGTAGTTATATTGTTGTAGAAGTGATAATATCAATAGTATAGTATAGAAGAGGTAGCAAGTTAGTATTATGTTAAATAATATCTATATATATATATATAAGATATATATCATATATATAGAGTATATATATTATATAGGTAATATATATAGTGATATATAGTGAGATATATATATATATATAGTATATATATATAGTTAGTAGTATATAGTATATAGTATATATAGATAGTTAGGTATATATATATATATATATGAGTATTATATATTTAATGTTTATATATATATATATATAAGTGATATATATAGTATAGTAGTATATATATATATATTGTATAGAGTATATTAATATATATATTATATAGTATATGATATTGATATATATGATAGTATAGTATGATAGGTATTGTATGTTAGTGTATATATATATAGCCTTTATATATATAGTAGTATATATAGTATATATATATATATATATAGGTATATATATATATATGTATATATAGTATATATGTATATAAATATATAGGATATATATAATATTTATAAAGGTATATATATATATATATATAGTATATAGTGACAATCAAGCGGATCACTGAATAATATATATATTGAGTGATGCAGTCGTATGATGGCAATTTGCAAATAATCCGCGGATGGTCGAATAATCGGATATCTAAATTTTTTCACAACAGTGGAATGCCAGAAATATTTGATGGTTTGCAGGACATCAGCGGATATATATAGTATATATAGTAGGTAGTTATTATTATAGGTATATATAGATAAATACTATAGGTATATAGTATAGTATATATATAGTATATAGTATATAATATATAATATATATATATAGAAGGTAATAGTATAGTAGTAGTATGAAACACATTATAATGTGTTTACGAACTCGCGTCAGTATTTGTTTTTTTTTTTTTTTTTTTTTTTTTCAATACTAATTGGCTATGTGTAAAATATAACTAACAACGAATTTAAGTGGTTGAAGGACATGGATCTCAAAAATACTATAGGACAGTGTTTTTGTGTACGACATTGACTCGCAATAACTTTTTTTTTTCTTTTTCTTTTATTTTTACCTATAATAGTAGAACTTAATGTCTATAGTGAATTTAAGTGAATTCTACTTCAAGATTCAAATTTAGAAAATGATTTTAAAATAAAATTATTTAAAATCATTGGGTTTATTATTAAATATGTGTGCTTTTTCAAAAATTAATATTTCCGGATATTAGGTATATATATTTATATATTAATGTAGTTTTTAAATAGGACTGAAACAAGTATAAGATATTTAAAAAGTATAATGAAAATGATAGCAAATATATTATATATATATATATAATATATAGTATATAAAATAGCTACATGCTTTATGTACAGTCGTTTTGATGATTTACAACTAACGAATCACCCGGTGGAGAGTAGACCGGCATAGATATCAAAGTAGTCGGGGTTCTCTTGGCTCTAGGGGTGGATTCCCGCCCATCTGTGCCTCAAATCGGCTCGAGCCCCCTAAAAAATAATATTTCCTAAAAACATATTTGAGAATTTTTTTTTTGTACTGTAATTTTTTTATATAGAAATAAAAACAAAAAAAAAGAATTAAAAGAAATAATTTCATGCACTGGTGGGTTGCGGGTTAAGATCCGAAAATATTGTCACTTTTGTAAAAAAAATATTAATATCAAATGTGATTTTTAAAAATTATTTAAAATATTTCGAACTTTTTGAATCATGTCCGTCGTTACCATTAAATTCATTGTTAGTATCATATTCAAACAATAATATTAAAAAAAAAAAAAAATCTGACGGAAGTGTAAAATATAACAGGTCGCTATATATTTTTGAGTCATGTCCGTCACCACTTAAATTCATTGTTAGTATCATATAGTGGCAGAAATATAGAAAAATAAAAAAAAAACTGACGGAGTCTTAAGACATAACAGAAGTATATATAATTATATATGTATATATATATATATAGTATATATCGGTTATATATATATATATATATAAGTATATATATATATAGTAGGGTTATGTATATATATATATATATAGTATAATATATTAATATATATATACATATATGAGAGAGAGAGAGAGAGGAGGAAGAGAGAGAGAGAAAAGTAAAGCACATCGAGGAGCGATAAGAATTACCCCGTCCTATGTTCATTTGAGTGGTGGGTATATCTCATGACACTTGAGAACCCAATGGTTCATCCCTCTTGCGCTCATCATATTCATATTCTTCTTATGCAGGAGT
>JABUQX010127850.1:20000-27410 GCA_015478945.1 Trachelipus rathkii
AAACAAAAATAAAAATAATAATAATAATAACATTAATATTATTAATAATAATAAGAATAATAATAATAGTAGTAGTAGTAGTAGTAGTAATAATAATAATAATAATAATAATAATAATAATAATAATAATAATAATAATAATAATAATAATAATAATAATAATAATAATAATAATAATAATAATAATAATAATAATAATAATAATAATAATACAATAAAAATTAAACACTAATAATGGTTTTGAAGCTGCACCAACAATGTCATGGAATAAATAGCTTTATTGAACTATTATTATTAAGGGATGGGTTGATAGTTTTGATGAAGAGGGACTCCAAGATCTTCCCGTCCGTTTCTGATCGAAATGATTTGAGTATCGAAAAGTTATTTGAGGAGATTGGGTGGTCCTGTGACATGGCATGCTCTCTTATGGCCGAATATTCGGGATTGGATAAGGGTCGACCTGTGCGGAAAGAGATCTCTGGGCTTAGATATCCTAATCATTAATTGTAGGATGGTTTCACCTACGTAGCAGGCGTTGCAGTCTGCACACAAATATTTATATACAACACAGGATTTAAGCAAGGCAGGGAGCATCTCTTTGGAGCTGAAGTACGAGCCTATACTATGGGAATTAACGCAAACAAATCTGAAGTCACATTGGGGAAAAGATGGTGTTAAAACTTCTTTAAGTAACCTGACCAGGTCTATAGAGCGGGATCCAAGGTATGGTAGCTTTAAGTAGATTTTTTCTTTTGGTACATCGTACGATGGGATTTTTGGACGGAATAAATTAGTCAAGTAAGAGCCCAATGTCTTATCGAAAATAGTCTGAGGAAACAGATTTATTGTAAAGAAAGTTCTTAAAAAGTCCATTTCTTTATGAAAGGATAACTAATTGGAGCAAATTTTATATGCTCTATCTATTCTAGAGTAGATGCCTGCTCGTTTAAATCCAAAGGGGATAGAGCTGAAATAACTAGTTCCCAATGATGTTGAGGTGGGTTTCCGGTATATTGATGTATGAAATTTGCTTTCCCTTCTCTCCACAGACACATCAAGAAATGGTAACCTTCCATCCACTTCCTCCTCCTTTGTAAATCGGATGTTCGGATGTTTGTTGTTCAAATGTTCCAGAAATAAGTTTGCATGTTCTCGTTCTCTAAACAGTACAAAACAATCATTCACATATCTCAAATAGAGAAGAGGTTTGAAGTCAAAATGAAGTCTATAAATGAACTACTCAAAGTTGTACAAATTTTCTACCTCCATTTGAAATTTATTTTTTGCATTCATCCCCAACTTCTTTATAGTTGCCTACTTATCTCTAAAAAACCTTCACATTTGTGTTCTTCGGTCATCTATAAAAATTCCTGTGGTGCTTGAACGAGCACCTATGTTGTCAGCGACGAGAGCCAACACCCTGCCAGCTCTGATGAGCATAAGGGTGCTCGGCTGTCACCGGTATTTATTTTATATCCTCACATCTATCCAGCATAAAAAATTTTGGTTTCACTAAAAACCATTCCATAAGCATGTACCAACTCACCATATTTCAAAACCAACTAACAACATGATTTCAAATTTCTGGACACCTTTCACGTCGCCAGTCTATATCCATCACTTAATAAAGATGGCAGCTAGTTTCATTTGCAATTGATTTAGTGTTATACTGTACGGTTCTGGTTATCATTTCTGTTATTCTGGTGTTATTATATGGTTTCCGATAGTTTTATGCCTTCAAGCTTTCAACTACTATGTCACTGACATGTTGTCCTGAAGTTGGGAATGATTTATTTCCAGAAGCGTCGACCAGATATTTTCATATTTCATCCAGTACAACTTTTAACTCTGCGATTTCTTATAAATCTGTTGTGTTATATAAAACAAAGTTCCTTATCAATATTTTTATTGTTTTCCGTCAAAAATATTCAGAGCATTGGCTCTGTTCCTTGTTATAAAAGAAAGGTACCCAAGGAATAGCAACGTTTTTAATTTTATATATATATATATATATATATATATATATATATATATATATGTTATTATTATTATTATTATTATTATTATTATTATATATTATTATTATATATATATATATATATATTATTAATATATATATATATTGTATATATATATATTATTAGTATATATATATATATATATTAATATTATATATATATATATATATATATATATATATATATATATATATATATATATATATATATATATATATATATATATATATAAATAACACACACACACACACACACACACACACACACACACACACACACACACACACACACACACAATAATAACAATAATAAAATTAATAATAATTTTAATTTTCTACAATAATAGTCATTAATAATAATAATAATATATATAAATAATAATAATAATAATAATAATAATAATAATAATAATAATAATAATTCAACTTCGCGTTTTATTTCTACTGCCACTAATTCGCCTGCAACTACTACTACTACTAGCATTTCTACTACTACTACTACTACTCCTAATACTGAACACTACTAATACACACACACACACACACATTACCCCAGAATAATACACACACACACACACACACACACACACACACACACACACACACAATAATAATAATAATAATAATACAAAATAATAATAATAATAATAATAATAATAATAATAATAATAATAATAATAATAATAATAATAAATAGGTAATTTTACTTTTACAGCACTTTAAGGAAAATCCCTACATCCGAATTTCCATAGCAATTGGAAATAATAATAATAAAAGTAAAAATCTTTTTATTTGTTAAATAATGCAATAGTATTTGGAGACGACTCTATTGCTAATCCCATTAAGTTGCAGGAAATATTTCGACGTTTCGAAACATAACTTGTAAAACTTTTTCACTGCTTCGATATTTGATATAAAAAGAGTAAATGGAGAATTGACATTAATGGTTATAGGTTTTCTTTCCCAAAGTCAAAAAGCTTTATATATACTATATATATATATATATATATATATATATATATATATATATATTTATATATATATATATATATATATATATATATATATATATATATATATATATATATATATATATATATATATATATATATATATATATATATATATATATATATATATATATATATATATATATATATATATTAAATTATTTTTCTTTTTATGTTAAGTAAAAAATATCACAATAAGGGAAACATTGAGTTATTTATAATTTTCTGGCTGTAAGTTAAGTTTTGACCCCCGCCCACTTCAAAAATAGTTTTATGTTCAATGCGGACTGTAGTTTAGTTGCTTCATCGTATTTTAAATAGATATAAATATATATTTAACATTCTGTGAAGCAACAAAACTATATATATATATATATATATATATATATATATATATATATATATATATATATATATATATATATTATATATATATATATATTTATATATATATAAATATCTCTATATATATATATATATATATATATATATATATATATATATATATATATATATATATATATATATATATATATATATATATATATATATATATATATATATATATATATATATTCAACTGAAGATCCTGACTTTATAGTTCCTTCGACTAGTGGTGCAACAAGTACAGCAATTCATAAAAAAAACTCCGTCACTTACTTTAAATTTACCCAGAAATCCATTTAAAAGCAAAATCATATCAACCATGGGAGATAGACTTAATCTATCAGCTGGCCAACGAACAGCATTCATGGGAGCAATTCTTAAAAAAGGTGGAGTTCCACTGGAAAAAGCAACTCTTTCAATTAAAAGCACATGGACAGCAGGTAAAGAAGTTAGGAAATCATCGGCGGAATCAATTAAGGCTATATTTACAGCACCAAAACATTCAACTCTACATTGGGATGGTAAACTGGTTCCAGACTTCAAAAAGGAAAACAAGGAAAGATTAGCTGTTCTGGTATCTGGCATGCCAGACTTTGAAGAAGGCAAGGTTCTTGGAATCCCAGTAATCACAAATACAACAGGTGAAGAGCAAGCAAGAGCTACGTTTAACCTCGCAAATGAGTGGGACATTTCAGGTAATGTGAGATCGCTTGTTTTTGATACTACAGCTAGTAACTCTGGGTATAAAAGTGGAGCTTGTGTTTGACTGGAAAGCTCTTAGGCAAAAAGATATTTCTACTGGCTTGTCGACATCACATTTATGAAAGAATACCGAGTTCAGTTCACAAAGAATTGTTTGGTGCAACATCAGGTCCTGAAAACACCGACTTTATTCAATTCAGAGATTCAATTTGGTCAACTATTAACACAGAAGCTGGTTTTAGGACCCTAAAATTCAAAGACAGAAGTTTGCAACTCGATGTGAAACAATCTATACAGTCGCTGAAGGGAATACTTTCTACTCCAAATAGAAAGAACTTGCTGCCTCGTGCTGACTATCGGGAGTGTGCTGAATTGATGTTGATACTTCTCGGTGAGACACCTGAAAGAGGAATGCATTGGGTGAAACCAGGAGCAGCTCATCACGCTCGATGGATGCCATCCATTTTGTATCCTGCAAAGATGTTGGCTTTCAGTTCTCAAGCAGGATATGACCAGGACATGATCAGAAAACTGGAAGCAATATGCAAATTTAATGCACTTTTCTACGTTGAAAATTGGCTCTGTTCATCCATTGGGGCCGATGCAGCTTATAATGATCTCAAACTATGGCATGACTTGAAGAATTATTGTAAACATGATTCACAAGTTGCAAATGCAGCTTTAAAAGCAATGGAAAGGCACTTCTGGTACTTAACTGAAGAATGTGCTGTGTTCTCTCTATTTTCAAACAGACTTTCCTCTTCAGAATGTCAAATAATTGCTCGAACGTTGCACCGAATTCCTCAACCATCAGAGTTTGAAATAGGAAATCCAACTTTCCCTATTCTTACCAACAGTACAAAAATAACACCGCTTATTGGGCCTAAATCTTGGTTCTTATTTCACAGTCTAAAAGTTAGAGCCGATTGGCTGCGTAAACCTTTTACTGAGTGGCAAAAAGATCCCAATTACAAAGAAGTTGAGACATTTGTGCGTCATATGAAGGTCGTGAATGATCTGTCAGAACGGGCTGTAAAACTGATTCAAGACTTCTCAACCAGTGTTACCAATGATGAAACAAAAAACAGTTTTTAATGCAAGTCGTTGAATACCACCGCAAAGAATCTCCAAACTTTCAAAAGTAGACATTAAATAAATTAACTTAGATGTAATTTTGTATTAAGTTTAAAGTTTCACAAACTATATTTTTTATTATTATTAATATTATTATTGTTATTATTATTATTATTATTATTATTATTATTATTATTATTATTATTATTATTATTATTATTATTATTATTATTATTATTATTATTATTATTATTATTATTATTATTATTATTATTATTATATTATTATTATTATTATTATTATTATTATTATTATTATTATTTCATTATTATTATTATTATTATTATTATTATTATTATTATTATTATTATTATTATTATTATTATTATTATTATTATTATTATTATTATTATTATTATTATTATTATTATTATTATTATTATTATTATTATCATTATGTACTTTTCAGTTACTATGTACTTTATCTCCTCTTTTTATAAACTGGATTGCATTACAAATATTTTTTTCATGATTTTAGTGTGGAAAAATGAAGATTTATTCAGTAAATCAGTTAATTGGGTTGGGCGGGGGTCAAAACATCATCAAATGATCTAAAATTTGGTACACATTCATATTTTGCCAAGAGGAACAAGAAATGAAAGATACACTAAAAAAAAAAAAAATTAACCCCTTTTTTGCAATGGTCTAATATATATATATATATATATATATATATATATATATATATATATATATATATATATATATATATATATATTTATTATTATTATTTCCATATACTATAAACATATTATTAGCATATTATTATTACATATTATTATTATTATTATTATATTATTATTATTATTATTATTATTATTATATTATTATATATATATATTTTCCATATTATTATTATTATTATTATTATTATATATTATTATTAATATTATAAAAATATTATTATAATTATTTTTATTATTATTATTATTATTATTATTATTATTATTATTATTATTATTATTATTATTATTATTATTATTATGCTATATATTATTATTATTATTATTATTATTATTATTATATTACAGTATTATTATTATTATATTATTATTATTATTATTATTATTATTATTATTATTATATTATATTATTATTATTATTATTACATATTATTATTATTATTTAATATATATATATATTATTATATATTATTATTATATATATTATTATTATTAATATATATATTGTTATATTATTATTACATATTATTATTATACAGTACTATATTATTATTATTATTATTATTATTATTATTATTATTATTATTATTATTATATTACATAAACATATTACATATTACATATAAACATATATTATTATTATTATTATTATATTATATATATATATATATTATTATTATTACATATTATTATTATTATATTATATATATATTATATTATATATATATATTATTATATTATATTATTATTACATATTATTATTATTAAATATATTATATATTATTATTATTATATAAACTTTTTAAAACGGTTGTAATTATTGCTGTTATTTTTTTTCTTAAAATGGTTATTATTATAAAGTTATTATTATTATTATTATTATATATATACATATATATTATATATATAAACATATATACATATATATAATTATTATTATTATTATTATTATTACTATTATTACATTATATTATATATACATATATACATATATATATTATTATTATTATTATATTATTAGTTTTAATCTTATCTTATTTATATAGATTTATCAATAGAAAAAGAAATTAAATATATAATATATAAATATATATATATATATATATATATATATTATTATTATTATATATATATATATATATATATATATATATATATAAATATATATATATATAGTTATATATATATATATATATACATGCTACATATATATATATATATATATATATATATATGTTATTATATTTATATATATATATATATATATATATATATATATATATATATATATATATATATATATATGTTGCTATATATATATAGTATATATATATATATATATATTGGCTATATATATATATATAAGATATGTATACTTTTATATATATATATTAGCTATGCACGAAAACGTAAAAGTGCTCACGATAAATGCTGGGAAAAACGGTTAAACACCCACTGACTGAACGTAAAGCACAAC
>JABUQX010127851.1:0-17440 GCA_015478945.1 Trachelipus rathkii
TTGGTATTAGCTGGTTCAATCGAGATTTGGGTGTTTAGCCGTTTTCGCATTTATCGGTGAAACGCTTTTCGCGTTTTTCGTGCCGCCGCTTCACATATATATATATAAACAAAGTAGGATGAGAAAATTAAGAACTACGAAAGAACGATACGAAAATGTAAATATAAAAACAGGGTGAATTTGTTTTGAGTGTAAAATTTTCCACGATAAATTTCATTTATATTTTCTTAAAGATTATATATATATATATATATATATATATATATATATATATATATATATATATATCACTAACTAACTATATATATATATATATATGTATGTTTGTGATACACTTTTCCCGCTATATCTTTGTTAAAGCAAATATTTTGCTTTTTTTTTTTTCAAAGTTTTGTATTTTTTTTACTTTTGAAGTTGGAATGGGATAAGTTTGGTTGGTTAGTTTAAGTTAGGTGTAGTTTGGTTAGGTCAGGTAAAGTTAGGTTAAGTTAAGTTTGGTTATTTAGCTTAGGTTAAGTTAAGTTTGGTTAGGTCAGGTAAATTTAGGTTAAGTTAAGTTTGGTTGGATTAAGTTAGCTCAAATATGCTCAAAACCCAAAACTAAAAAAAAAATCGCAAACCTTTTATTTACAGTATTTATTTTCTATATTGAATTTCATCTAAAATTCACTTGAACATATAGGAATGAAAAAAAAAATTGTTCTAAACCCCTTTTTAAAGAAGATATGTTGGGGAAACATGAAATGGAAAAAATATATATATATATATATATATATATATATATATATATATATATATATATATATATATATATATATATATATATATATATATATATATATATATATATATATATATATATATATATATATATATACCTCTGCCCCTGGCCCACCTTAATTGGAGGGCCACACTTCTTCCAGGAAGCCGGCCACCGCTCTTGGGCGGTTCCTCTGATAAATCATATGAAGTAAAAGCATGTGAAAGAATGATAGAGAGAAGTCTGAGAGGGAGAACAGAAGCAAAGTTGTGAGAGGAACAGCATTGGTACAGGAAGAATAGGGGATCAACGGATCTGATCTTTAGTTTAAGACAGATTGTAGAGAAGACGTGAGAATTCAAAAAGCCTTTGATTCGGTACCAAGAATAGGTTGGTGGGAGTCTTGAGGAGGAATATGGAATTTGGGGAGAATGATAAAACGCAATTAAGAAAGCTTTACGAGGTATGCATAATGCAAAGTGATGACGGGACATGGAAATGAGAAGTGAAAGCTAAGTGAGGGGCTGGGGTGAAGCAGGGAAGCGTGTTATCTCCTGTTGTTCATTGCATATTTATATAGGGTTGTAAGTAATTTTAAAGAAGGATGGGATAAGAACAATGAATAGGGTGTTTTTGCATATGCCAACGATATCTCTTTTTGGAGCGTGAAGATGGAAGATATGGAAGAGGGACTTGAAAGGTGGAATAGTGTTTCGAGGAGGGCTGCCGAAAATGAAGGTTCAGAGAGAAGACGGTGGTTATGAAGTAATCGAAGAGATCAGGTTCATCAAAGGTCGTCGAGAAATGCTCAGAATTCAGAGGATTTTAAGTGTTAGAAAGTGAACTGGAAATGGGAGATTAAGAAATTATCGCCAGGGAGAATTAAATGGAAGAAACGTGAACAGTTTATCCTGCTGGAGGATCAGAGTAATGCTTACGGGCAAAGTCACTTTCGGGGTTAATTTCGACATGATTAACGGGTCTGAAGTGGAAGAAAACATCAGTTCCGAGATAGAAGAATAGGCAATGGGGATGAGATATAGAGAATTATCGCGGAATAAATTATCGTCGAGTAAAGATAAACCAGGAGATCATCCGATCGGCGGCTCGATCGGATATCCGAAGATCGAAAGAATCAAAATCGGAGTCGAATTTCAGAGATTTCGAAATCGCGTCGATCAGATTTCAAAATCCGGATCATCCGGCTCCATCAAATAAAGATTTTCAATATCCATCCGTCGACAAAGATATATACCTATCTAGAACTGAAAGAAAAGTAAGAATATATATATATATATATATATATATATATATATATATATATATATATATATATATATACTCACTATATATATATATATATATATATATATATATATATATATATATATATATATATATATACTCTCCCTCTCTCCCCAGAAGTAAGTTTACTGAATATCCCATGAACTGACTGAGTAATGTAGCTCCACCGTGAAGTATACGAATGGGTAGCTAGTTCCACCTAGGCTGCATATCCACCAATTTAACCAGATTTATAAGTCAGTCTTGCACTACATCTGTTTATCATGGGGCGTGTATTCCTAGCCTCGTTACGTTTTTTTACTTTTACATCTTTTTTACAGTATTATGGGCGTGTTTTTCTATCCCTCGTTACGTTTTTTTTGCGATTCAGGTAAATATTGAACAGCGGTACGCTATCAAATTCTATTATTGAAACGTAAAAAAGTCTGCCACTAAGGACATTTGCTTCTTTAAGCAGAAGCATGGGGATCACCACTCTATCAGGAGCTATGGTTTTAAAGTGGCACAAAGCTTTCAAAGAAGGACGAGAAAATGTTGAAGACGAACCTCGTTATGAAAGACCAATCTCGTCAACAAACGATGAAAATATGGAAGTTGTTAGAACTGTGATGGAGAGAGACCGCAGGCTCAGTGTCAGACTAATTGCAGAAGGAACTGGTTTGGATAAAAATGCTATTCATATAATTTTAACGAACCATTTGCACATGAGAAAAATTTGTGCAAAACTAGTGCCGAAAGACTTGTCTGTGGAGCAGAAAGCAAACAGGGTCAAAATTTGTCAAGATTTACTTGAAAGACTCGAAATGGAGCACAATTTTTTGGATAAAGTTATAACAGGCGATGAATCATGGGTTTTTGAGTACGATCCTGAAAGCAAACGGCAAAGTGTGGAATGGCACACAAAAAATTCTCCTCGTCCGAAGAAAGCACGTATGAGCAAGTCCGAGGTGAAAAACTGATTTTTGTTATTTTCGACAGCCGCGGTATTGTGCACAAGGAATTTGTACCTTCAGAACAGTCAGTTAGTCACGTCTTTTACAGGGATGTCTTGGAACGACTTCGAAAACGAGTTCAGTGAATCAGAACAGACATTGCAGACGATTGTGTGCCGCACCACGGTAATGCGCCATCTCACGCGCTCTCAATTATAGAATTTATGGCGAAGAAAACATTCAAGTACTTCCACATCCTTCATACAGCCCAGATCTAGCTCGTGCGATTTCTACTCTTCTCTAACTTGAAAATGAAGTTGAAGGGTCATCATTTTGGGACGATGGAAAACAAAAAATATACTTTTTTTTTACAGTTGTCACCACCACTCACGGGCAGAGCCCTATTCAAGGAGGGGGTGTAGTACGCACAAAAATTTGCCCTCTAGCGCAAATTACGCAGATGAGCACAGACGCAGGCTTTAAAGTGAGGGAGATTAAATACAGCAGGAAACACAGAGGATGGAAGAGGAATTCCACAGAACAGAAGTGGCAGGAAAGAAGGAAAGTACCGCAGTAGTAGCCTGGAGTTACCAATATTAACACAAAACTTGTTCACTGCAGATACAGCACCCTTGTGCTACGTGGACACGTTGTAAAGGTGAGGTGGTACGCGAGAGTGATAGGTTCCCTCGAGCACTTGCCGCAGCGGTACCTATAGAATAGAGATAAAAGCACCAACATCGCGAGCACCAAAGATAGAGGGTCAAGTGAAGTGGAAAGTACAGAACAGTTTATAAGCCTTTTGGCCCTTTGATTCGACCCTGTCCAAAGCCGGGTGAAACCAGAGCCCCCCTCAGATATGAGAACAGTACTTCATACAAGGGAGGATAAGACCCTTGGCAGCTGGAGTAACTGAGAGAAAAAAGTCTCACCAGTCTAAACCTTAGGAACTCTCAGTTTCTTTGAGGCCGCCCTAACAACCATGATGTGAGGTTCCAAAGACATTTTTTTGTTTATGTTAAGGCCAAGGATATTTTATATTGTCAATAGGAGAGACAGGAAAAGGAAACCCCCGAAAGAGATAGGAAAGTTAGAAAGGTGTTTTAGAGAGTGAGAGATTTGTAAAAGATTTTTAAAGATTGTAGATTGTAGAGATTTTTAAAGAATTAATTTCACAAAGGTTAGAGACGATAAAATCAAATCCTATCAGTCAGCGAGAATAAGATCGGAAAGATTAACGAGAAGCAATTCTAGAAATAAAAGAAACAGAATTGAAATGAGTTGAAGAGTGAAAGGTCGAGTCATCGGCATATAGGTGTATTGAGTTAGATGTGCAGGTGAGAAGATCATTAATGAAAGTAAGAATAAAGTAGGAGATAAAGACAGAACCACAAGGAACACCACTATTGACAGAAAGAAGAAGTCGCCCATTAACAACAGCCACGACATTGAGCGTTTAAGAAGAAAGAAGTTAGACATAAAATAAAGAAGGAAAGCAAGGAGGACTTGGAGAGCAGTGACGCGTGCAAACCGGTCAGATACTTTGGATATGTCAAACGCCACCATACAGTCTTCCGTAGTTCCTAAGAGCTAGCGAGGAAAACCATAAATCCGGTTAAATAGAAAAAAGTATATATCGCCAGTAGACCTTGAACGCCAGCCGTACTGGCGATCGGAAAAAAGGAATGAGCTTCAGATGATCTAAGAAATGAGAGGTTGAGAAAGGTTTCAAAGATCTTAGATAGAATACAAAGAGTAGAGCTATAGGGCGATAGTTAGAAGGATCAAGGCAGCTTCTTTCGGAACAAGGTTGAGGACATGGCAAGGTAGCAACACTGAGGGGAAGAGGTGCTAGTGTGAGGACAGAATATAGTTGAACAAGGGGCAGGGGACAGCACGGGAAGCACATTCCATAAAACTCGCTGAGGGAATCCCATCCGGGCGACGCCTTCTTAACGTTCATATATTTCAGGGGCCCATGCACCCGATCAAATGTAATCACAGGCAAAGGCGCAGAACACCTGGGAGGAGAAGGAGAAGGAAGAGGAGTGCCAGAATCGGCCAGGGTTGGAGTTAGAGGGAAAATAGGAGGCCGAAGTGATTGGCTTGCACAGTTGAAGAGGTAGCAACAGAACCACATCAAGATCGAGTAAAGAGGAGGAAGGCAGATATACAGAAGTTGGTAGAGATGTTTTTGGCAAGAGGTCAGAGAAAGATTTGTCAGTAGGAGATCCAAGGAGGTTAAGCGCACTTTCGTTTGATGAAAGCCCGCTTTGCTCGTCCAAGAGTATCCCTGCAACGATTTCAGCTGAATGAAAAGTGAGTGAGTGATAGAGGAGAACGAGATTTTTTCCACCCCGATACGCACTGTTTCTAGCCTGGATGGCCAGAGAACAAAGCACGATCCGAACCGGATTATGAGGAGAGAAGATTTAGTCGAAGAAGGGAATGAACCTGCTCATCCCATCAACGATTACAGCTCCTTATCGGCAGAAGCAGAAGCGTCACCAGAGTTAAAACCACTCATTCCAATTATAGTTGGTGTAGAAGCAAAAGCAAGGCCTCCCAATCGGCCCGATCAAAGTGTCAGAAAGAACGCATAGGGCAGGATGGAGCTGTTGGAGAGAAAGTGTTAGAATTAAGATATATAAGGTTGTGGTCAGATTTACCAATAGGAGCGAAAATGATGTATTTATGGAGAGAAGGACTAGTGGTGAAACAATGGTCAAGTGTGTTAAAGAATTGATTGGGACGATCCGGAATGTGCGTAGGTTTTTTAATTAGTTGTTCCAGATCATTGAGAATGCTGAATGATTCGGCCTCCTCCCCACCAAGATCAGTATGAGGACCCCCACTCAGTGTGGTGTATGTTAAAATCCCCTAAATAGGAGGACCTCATTATTTGGATGAGAAGATATAACAGTCTCGTGTGAAGTAGTAAGATATTCAAAAAAAAAAAGGAGTGAAAATCTGTTCTGTTAGGAGAACAGTAGCAGAAGCACAAGATTATTGTAGTAGAAGGAAGAAAGATTTTAAGCCACAGAACATCGAAATTAGGAGATTCGAGATTCACGAGACGTGTTACAGGAGTTTTAATGTTTAAATAGGCACACACTCCCTCTTTAGACGGAAATTATGAAATACGTTATAGTTGGAAACATCAAACGAGTTAGAGGATGAATTCTTAGCCATCTGAGTCTCAGACAAGAGCAAAAGGTTAGGGTTAGAGTTAGAGAGGTGATATTCAACAGAGGCAAAGTTAGAGTTTAAGCCGCGGATGTTGGTAAAGTCAATAGAAAGCTCGCTCCTACGCAGATTTGCCATCACACACACACACACAAATAAAAACAAAAATCAAAAACAAAAAGAGAAATCGGGATAAAAATGATCGTACGCTAAAACCTAAATTAAAAAGTTTATGTGCTAACACGTAAACTAAATACCCTTCAGGAAAATGACTTCCGGTACTGCTATGAACAGTGGGAGAAACGTTGGAACCGCTGTGTAACCTTCCAAGGGTCATACTTCGAAGGAGATAACTTATAATTTCAGGTAAGTCTAATAGGTAATTATATACGACATCAGTACACTTACTTTTGGGACATAATATATATATATATATATATATATATATATATATATATATATATATATATATATATATATATATATATATATATATATATATATATATATATATATATATATATATATATACTGTATATTGTCATATTATCTACCTTACTTTAGAGATGAAATGCTTAACTTTGCAGAATATCGAAAGTGGAATAATTACGAAGATCCTAAAAATGTTTCAAGAAAATACTCACGTTATGAGAAAAGGCATCATGAAATGCAACATTTCAACATGTTTTTTTCTTCAATTACAAATGCGTCACAAACATGTTTCTAATTGACTGAGTAAATTTCTTTGGGGGCATTAAGGATGAAAACTATGTTCAACCTGTATTAAATCCTGTTAACCTGGATTCTGGAGGTTATGAATATTTTGCAAAGTAGGTTAAGTAGGAGGATTAATCAAGTGAAAAATTTGAAACAAAAACGAAATGATAATGCAATTTCATTTCTTTCAATTCTAGGTAATTTGAATAAACTCGTAGGAACAACAGTTTTTAATGTTTTCACAAATTGATAATAAAAAATAAGTGTTACCAAAACAGCAGCAACAACTACTACTACTACTACTACTACTACTACTACTACTACTACTACTACTACTACTACTAATAATAATAATAATAATAATAATAATAATAATAATAATAATAATAATAATAATAATAATAATAATAATAATAATAATAATAATAATTGAGAAACTGTTTCTAATAAAGTATAGATTATCTGATTAGCCTCAGTGCTTATACAAAACATTTCATATTACTGTGTGTGTAGTATGTACGTGTGTGTGTGTGTAGTATGTACGTGTGTGTACAATTTAACTCTCTAAATATTAATAAAAGCTTAATAATTTTGTTTTGTTTTTTATTTAAGACGAGTAAACTCTAATGTCCTGATTATTTATAAGAAAGCATGTGTTGGATGGGCTTTGATGAAATTGTCATACTATAAAATTATATATATATATATATATATATATATATATATATATATATATATATATATATATATATATATATATATATATATATATATATATATATATACATAACTGTAAATATTAACTTAAATATATGTATATATTGAATAGGAGCAAAATTTGAGTTATTGAGGCATTAAAACAACCATGTTTTCTTCTGCCCAGCAATTATATATATATATGTATATATATATATATGTATGCTTGTATGTGGGACCGAGTCGTCGAGGAAAAGGTGAATCGATTGAGGTTTAGTGATAATATAATTTTTTGGTTGTTAAATCGTCAGCCTCTCCCGTTCTCGAATATAAAAAATAATTTAAGAGAGAAGGGTCACCGAGCCAAAGATGAGCGAATACAGGTTGCGTTTTTAAATAGATTTCCCACTCCAACGTATAAAACAATTGTGGCTCTTCTGTGTTAATTTAAGTAAAATATATATATATATATATATATATATATATATATATACTATATATATATATATATATATATATATATATATATATATATATATATATATATATATATATATATATATATATATATATATATATATATATATATATATATATATTAATATTTTTATTTTTTCTACTTATTCTCATAGTTTATATTTTATTGAAGAGTATTTTCCCTTGAGGTAATATTATAAAGAAGCTAAAAGTTAGGGTTTTATTTAAAGCAAACTATTCAAAAACACAATTTTTTTAAAAAAATCACAAACATTTGTAAATTTAACATTAGTTCTAGCTTTCGTGGATCATGTCGTCACACATCGTCGGGAACTGAGGATCTTGTAGAATTTTTGATGTGATTTTGGCTTTCAATTTTTCTGGCTACTTGGTTTGTTCTGGAGTGTGGGCCCGTTTTTCTTTGGTTATTATTCTTAAACTTTTTTTTATAAGGTTTACTGACGATTTCGATTCTTTTAAGTATTTATTGTGAATTAAAGTTTTTGCTGTTTTTTATAATAAATGACTCTGTTATTTTTCTTATTTCTGTGTTTTGGATGGTTTTAATTATATTGGGTGAATTTATGTTGATAAGGTGGTTTGAATTTTGCCTATGTCTAACTAGGGATGAAGTTTGTTTGTCTGATTGTAGATCGTTTTTGTGTTGATAAAATCTGGTGCTAAAGTTGTTCGTTTCACCTATATATTTACTTTGACAATTTTGGCAATTGATTTTGTAGATTCCAGCGCTTTTGTTTTCGTTATTTGTTTTTGGTGTTAGCGTATGTTTTAGAATTAAACTATTAGATTTTAAAATTTTTATGGTATCCGGTATATAATCTTTGATATCCTTAATTTGTATATTTGGTATAGGTAGTACATTGGAATAATCTTCGGTGGTGGTAGTATTAATGTTCAATTTTTCACTTTTCGTAAGGATTTGCTTATATAGTCGGCAGGATATTTTAGGTTATGAAAACTTTGATTTTTTTTAAAAAGTTTGTGATTTTTTTAAAAAAATTGTGTTTTTGAATAGTTTGCTTTAAATAAAACCCTAGCTTTTAGCTTCTTTATATATTACCTCAAGGAAAAATACTCTTCAATAAAATATAAACTACGAGAATTAGTAGTCCTGGAAAAACTTGTACAATATGGATCCCGAGCAACAAGAAGAGGTAAAATCTTTCTTAACTCAAAATTATTACATAAAGAAGCTATTCTATAAATATTTGGATACTCTAACAGCAGCAAACTTAGCAAAATGTAATTTAAATTTTCTGAAAAATTGCCTAAATGATTGTATCATCCCAAAGAGCCTCATACCAAAAAATGTTTATATCCAAAAAAATGAACCGTTTCCAATTATATTTAAACAGATTCTCCTAAATAGAATCCAAGGCATGAAACATACATTAGAAGAAAAATTTAGATATAATTTTTGGAATTTTAAACAACTTCAACAAAGTTTCTATCAAAGATTTGACAACCATAGATTATTTACTGAACTCTTGGATCACGCATGCGGCATAAAAAATAGAAAAGTAAACTACAGAAAACCCTCCCACAAAGAAAAATTAGATTATATCTTTAACGTAAGTCCGTGGAACAGCTCTAAAAATATGGACAGCATTACAAACCTATCAAATTACAACCTGAACCAAACAGAAAAATCATTACTAAGCTTTGGCCTGAGCTTTTCATTACCAAATTGGATCCCTGGATAAACCAAACCCTAAATTTCAACAGGTGGAAAAATCTCAATAAAAATACGGACATAAACTGCGATATTCTCCTCGGAGTGATACTAAAACTACAAAAAGATTTCCTAAAACATTCAGGCTTCCCAAAAAGATTCTTTGAAGCTCTAAAAAAAACTTCTAAGAAACAGAAACCTTACAATAACCAGATCTGACAAGGGAAGTAACATTATCATGAACTCGAATAACTATCTCACGAAAGCACATAACCTACTAGATGATAATAGTACCTATATGAAATTAAATAAAAATCCTCTAAAAAATATGCAGCAACAGTTTAATAAAGTAATCTCTGAAACTTTCCCCAACCAAAATGATCTACAAAAAAAAAGTTTAAAGCCTATATGCCTAGTCTATCAAAATTTTATGCAATACCGAAGCTCCATAAGGAAAATATTCCCCTAAGACCGATAATATCAAACATCAATTGCATAACTCAAAATTTATCAAAATGGATAGCCGCTAAATTAAAACCCCTACTAGGAAAAATCTCAAACTCCTATCTAAAAAATTCTGAACATTTTACCCAAAGGATCAAAAATATAACCTTCTCTGATTTCCAAATAGTAAGCTTTGACGTGACATCTCTCTTCACTAATGTACCGTTAGACTTCACTTTAAATTTATTGGAACAATATATAAATCAAAAGAACATCATCTTTCAACCAACCTTCAACATAATAAAAAAGCTAATAAAATTAAGATTAGATCATGCATATTTTTCATTTCAAGATGAATATTTCAAACAAATTTCCGGTCTCTCCATGGTCTCTTCCTTATTGCCAATTCTCAGTAACTTCTTTATGGAGTTGATCGAAACCTACTAGAACATAACCTTAACTTTACCTTAACTTAACTTTAACCTAACTAACTTAACTTTAACTTAACTTATCTAAATAAATTTTATCTCGCCTAAAAACAAAAATTTGTGAAACTAAAAAAATGTAAAGTTGCTAGAAATGACACTTTTGTACTAGTCAAAATCATATATTTGTACTAGTCTTATTAAAAAAAAAAAAAATTAAAATCACAGGATGTACTTTATAAAAATAATAATAAAGCTTAAAAAAAAAAAACGAAAATGATTCAAGTCTTTAGGGAAAAAAATTACAGCCTCTCAAAGTTTAAAATTTTCACATATGCTTTTTTATATATATATATATATATATATATATATATATATATATATATATATATATATATATATATATATATATAATATATATATATATATATATATATATATATATATATATATATATATATATATATATATATATATATATATATATATATATATATTTAGTAGTGGGCCTCGTGCTCGTTTTATGGGCATCTAGTTCAGGTTATGAGAGTAAGATTTGTTAAGAATACATATTTTTTTTCTGCCTTGGCCAAACAACAAATATCATTATCACCCACTAGAACCTAAAGAAATGAGACCTAACCTTGATGGATCAAAAATGAAAAGTCTATGGGTTTTAAAAACTTTGAGGCTGTAACTTTTTTTTCCTAAAGAGGCGCCGATTTTCGTTTTCATTATTCATTACTATTTTTTTGGAGTATATCCTTTGATTTTTATAAAAATTGGAGGCGACACCCTTCTGCACTACTTTACCGTAACTTTAACCTAGAATTGAAAGTTTAACACATTTCTTGTAATAACTTCCTATGTTGACTATACGAAGGACATATTAGAAATAGCCTACATGTTCAAGAGGCAATCCAACAGCACAAAAACTACATGTAGGAGGAGGACTTTTAGCAAAATTGTCTTGAGTATTAAGGAGGGTAACATTCAATCTCGATCTTATTATTACTACCTGATCGAATCTTGAAAAATTGTAATATATATTAATTTATTTACTTATACAAGGTCCCGGAATATCCTTAACATCAGCACCTTACCTTGTTGGGGTATAGGGCTTCCTGGGAACCTCACAGGTCCCCCCTAACCCTTGGCTTCTGCAGGAAACAAAATCTAGTAGTCCCCAAAGAAAAACTATACTGCCTGGATCTCCTGGCTTTGCAAGAAGCTGAAAACCTAGTATGAGCTAAAGAACCTAGGAAATCCCTCCCCACTAGCCAAACACAGATATTCAAGTCAGAAAGACCCCTTCCGGAACCTATTTCTAACAGAAATCCCATGAAAGATTACAACCTGCCCAACTGACCAGTACATTTGAGATAGCGGAGTAGTGCCAGATGTACCTTAACCCTATATATCGGAGGCACATTCACTTCCTAGCAAAGACTGCGAAGAGTGAGAAGAGAACCCCCTCCCAGCAGGGAGAGCCGAAGCTCCTCCCTGGCTATCAAGTAAGATCCACACTGAAGGAGAAAGTGCTCCACACACCACCTAACATTTTTTGATTTGTTTTTGAGAGCGGACCTCACCAACAAAGGGCATATGCCTTCCCTTCGTGCAGACAAAATACTGCCCATAGTGTATTAAAGCCGTTTTCGATTTTGCATTTGTGCTTACGCTCGATAAGAAATGCTAATCCAGTTTTAGCACGAATTTCGGGCATAATAAATATTTTTGATCAGCTGTTTTGATGGGGCACGTGGTTTTGGAATAAACAGAAATAAAAAATAACAAATGGGTTTTTATTACAAATAATTGATCACTATGTGGATGGAGTTTATCGATTTGGAAGAAATTAGATTTAAAGCTAAATTCATGAATGAAACATTCATAAAATCAAACGACCTACTACGCCGCCATCCTGTTTGTTTACATTTGTTCATAAGCATTTCCTTAAATTCGGTAAGCACTGGAAAGAGCAACCTTACAGATTTTAGGAAATTCCTTACGTTTGGTGATCATTTTCCTAAATTTGTGCTAAAATTGACAAAATGAAACACAACTTCATGGGAGCATTCTTCCTAAATTTCGTAAGCAAAAATGCAAAATCGAAAACGGCTTAATATCTGTAGCTGCATTTCCAGAGCCCGACTGCGCCCGGCGGGCAACACAGGCCGCACACAGGCAATGTTTCCAGAGCCCGTTTGCGCACTTCTACGTCATGTAACGTCACAGTCAGGCGCCCGTTGTTAAATCCTCGAAATCGGGAATTAGTAAACGGGCGGGCGCGGATGAATATTTTGTTTACAAACAAATCTTTTTAAAAACATGTGTCGGAAATGACTTGCCAAAAGTTTTTTAATATTTTAGTTAACTTTTATGTTAAGGGTATAATATAACGTATCCATTTATAAATTAAGATCATATAAGTCACGATATAATATTTTAATTATTATATTATATATATATATATATATATATATATATATATATATATATATATATATAGTATATATATAATATTATATTATATATATATATATATTATTATATATAGTATTATATATATATATATTATATATATATAATATATATATATTATATATATATATATATATAATGTATAATATATATATATATATAATAATATATTATACAAAGGTGGGCACCGTTTATGAGAAAGTTAAAGCACTTTAACCAAAAAAAAAATTAACGACGTTAATCATTAAAGGCGTTTTATCGGTTAAAGATGTAACGGATTTAACTGTTAATGGTTAACGTTACCGTCTTCACAAATCTGAGGTGTAATATATTGTTAATTTTTTATTATTATGATTAGCAGATAAATTCAAATTGTGTTTAAGAAACAAATTATTATATATTAAGTATATCTTTTATATATATTAATATATATTTATATATTATATATATATTTATATATATTATATTACTATATATTATATATATAATTATATCTATATATATATATATATTAAATAGTAATATATAATAATATATAATAATAATAATAATATAATATAATAATATAATAATAATAACAATAGTCTCCTACAATATTAATATGATATTAAGCTTATCACTTAATATTTTGGCTTTGACCTAGCAAATATTTTTGCAGCTTGCCAAAGAATGCATAAAAGTTGAAAGAAATCTTATTTAACACTTAATAGTATAATTTTGTTAAATAATAGGATAACAATTACAGTTTTAAGGGGGTAGGTCATTTTTGCTTCGGACTGAGCAATTTTAACCCACCTAAAATGGCATCAAATTCGGAAAATTCTTTCGCCGATTTTGGACCTATAGAACATCAACCTGTAGTTTTTTCCTGACGTCTAAACGTCGTTTTCGAAGTGGTTTTCTTGTCTGTAGCCATTGTTTTGGTATTTTCAATTTTTTCAAAGCTATGTTTTGACATTTGTCCAAACTCCTAAATTTTTGGAAATGACTTCAAGCTTGAAATAATACAAAGTTGGACTTATTAACTAAAGTTGTAGAACAGAATTTTGAATTATTTTACCTCGTATTTGAAAGCATTGGTTCGATTTTCAAAAACCTTTCTATTTTGGGTTTTCAAAATTACAAACTTGGATAAATTTTTTTTATTCTGTTTTATTTTATTTGTTTGAAATATTCAGAACATTTGTAGTCTGGTGAGATGCACATGTTTTTTACTTAGATAGTTTTTTTTGTATATGCAAGTAGTTTTTGGATTTGTTCTTGGAACAAATTTCGAAAAAAAAATTTGGGGGGAAATTTTTAAAAAATTTTCTTTTGAGTATACAAAAATATTATCAAAGTAAAAAGGTGTTTCTTGCCCGATTATACAAGCCTGAATTTATGTTGATCGGATGTAGAAAAAAAAAATGTCAATATTTCACTTTTTCAAAAATTCAGACGCTTGAAAGAGTGAAATATTGATTTTTTTTTCTACTTATCCGATCAACATCAAATTTTCTGGACTTGTATAATCGGGCGAGATACACCGTTTTTACTTAGATATTTTTTTTGTATACTCAAAAGAAAATTTTTAAAAAATTTCCCCAAATTTTTTTTTTTTGAAAATTTGTTCCAAGAACAAATCCAAAACTACTGCATATACAAAAAATTATCTAAGTATAAAATGTGCATCTCTTCCGACTACAAATATCCTGAAAATTTCATGCAGATCGAATAAACAGAAAAAAATATCCCAATTTTTCAATTTGAAAACCCAAAAATAGTAGGTTTTGAAAATCGACCAATCTTCAAATATGGGGTCAAATATCAAAATTTGGTTGCTACACTTTTTAGATAATAGTCCAATCTTTGTATATTTCAAGTTTGAAGTCATTTCCAAAAATATTTTAGGAGGAGTTTCGACAAATGTCAAAAACAAAGGTTTTGAAAATTGAAAATACCAAAGAAATGACTATAGACAGAAAAACACTCGAAAACGATGTTTTAGATGTCAGAAAAAGCTGCAGTTTGGTGTTTATAGGGTCAAAATCGACTGAAAATTCAGAATGTTATGTCCATTTTTAGGGAGGGTGAAAATTGGGCTTAGCGTGAAGAAAAAATAGGCGCCATCCCCTAATACAAATATGTATATTTTTTAAATAAATTATAACGCTTATTAGGCCTACTTCTTATATTTTCACTAGTCACAAAAGAAGCAAGTTCAAGTAACGAAAAAGAAGTTAATGACTCATTGAACGGGCAACAGTCACTATCTTTTTTTCCTTCAGCGAACCAATAAGAAATGAGAATACAGCATAAGAAAAACATGTTAAGCATTACTAAGCGAGATAATAACCGTTTAAGAATAAACACATTTTGAGATAATGAGAGGAGCGTTTAGGAAATTTTGGAAAAAAAAGTTTAGCTGTTATCGAAATCGAATCTAATACAATTTTAAAAATCTATAAAGAAACATGTTTTTAAACTCGTAAATTAAGGTAACGGTACGGAAGTAGGGGAAAATTTTAACTCGTTTATGTCAGTTACTTCTTTTCGAAATTAGCGAAGCGTTAAAAGTTAACGAAAATTTTAACGAAGTTAATTAACGTATAACGCTTGTAACGCGTTTATGCCACCTTTGTAAATTATATTATCTATATATATATCTTAATTATATAGGTATATATATATATATATATTATATTATAATATATATATATTTATATTATCACCTACTTATTATATTATATTATATATATAGTATATAATTTATAATATTTGGTTTTTTTTAGAAGAGCCACAATCAATATCTCAAAAACAACCAGGGAGAAGGAATACATTGCTGGAATGCTGGTACATTTTAGTGGGGAAAATGTAAAAAAAAAACATCTCAAAACCTACAATAGCTATACAGCGGAAAAGAAAATACATTTTTGGATCCTGGTAAAATTTTACCTTGTTAAATGTTCAAAAAAAATTTGTTAAATAATTTATAGTAATGAGGAGAAGCCTATTATAAGACCTTTATATCTTTACTCGTTAAATAAATATACTTTCTAGTAAATAGTTCAGTTTTTTTTTTAACTAAGAATACCCAAGGTATACCGCCCGGATGGCAGGAGTCGGGGTCTCTCGCCTTGCCGGGGAACTACGGGGTAGACTATTTCCCCCCTCCGGGGGGGTTCTCCGGAACCCCCGCCTTTGGTATTTGGGTGCCCTCCGCGGGGGTTCCTCCGCCCTTCTACGGGGTATGGAAACACACCGTCCCCGCCGCTCGTGTTCCCGTCGCGCTCACACCCACCGCACCTACATTGACACGCACCCGTGTCCACCTTATACAAACTATATTATATATATATACTATATATATACTATTACCTAATTATACTATATACTATACTAAATATAATAGTATTATATATATATATATATTAATATATATACGTTATATATATAGTATATATATTATAAGCTATATATATTTATATATTATATATAATATATATATATTTAAATATTTATATTAATATGTAATACTAGTACTCTGTCCTCTGCTCGTGGCTAAAAAAAGAAATAGTAGGCAATATTTTTTTATTTATGTATTTATTTGTTTTACTTCCCTAACTAAATTACAGGATTCCACAATTTTATTCATTTTCGCTGTGCTATTGTAGTTTTTGGCTATGTTTTTTCCCTCCACCTCACTTTTTTTTTTACAGTTTTCCGTCACATAAATTTAAAACCAGGATTCCACAATGGTATTCCTTGTCTCTGTAGCTATTGAGTTTTTGAGATATGGGATCTGTGTGGCTCTTCTGCAGGCCTTGGCATATATAATATATATATATATATATATATTTTATATATATTATATATAAATATATATATATTATGATATTTATATAGTATTATATACTATATATATAGTATATATAATAGTATAATATATAAGTGATATTTCTAATACGAGAGCGAACAAGGGACCCAGAATAGATGAGAGAGAGCGAGAGAGAGGAGGAGAGAGAAGAGAGAGAGAGAAGAGAGGAGAGAGAGAGAGAGGAGACAGAGAAGAAGAGAGAGAGAGAGAGGAGAGGAGAGGAGAGAGAGAGAGAGAGAGAGAGTAGTTAAAAGAACTGATTTATTCTAGAACTTAGTGGAATTACAATGAAGTGAAGTTTATCTTTACAATTTACATGATCTTCTCCTCCTAGTTCTGATCTCTTCTGAATATTCCAATTTATAATATTATTAAACATTTTTTAAAGTAAAGCAAAAAAAAGTAAGACGACGGATGGATACTTCTGGCATTGTTCAATTGTCAGCTGATCGACGGCGCATTCGG
>JABUQX010127852.1:0-29546 GCA_015478945.1 Trachelipus rathkii
CAATCACTCTGCAATGGATCTTTCTAGTGCTAATGAAGGGTATAAGAATTTAGATCATCGAGGTAATAATGAAGACTCGGATGCGCTTTCAAAAATATCAAATAAAAAGAAGGGATTAAAGAAGAAAGTATTAACCCCCATTAAAAATACACCTGAAGCGTGTAGTATAAAAACTATCACCGATGTTAATAATTTTGCACCAACTAAAGCCATGGAGCATTACCTTTCTAGCTTTGAGGTAAAAAAGGTAAAAGCTAAACGTAAAGACCAGGAGAAGGAATTGAAAAAGAATATAAATATATTCCATCGAAAGGAACCTCCGATGGACAATTGGACAACGTCTCCTTTTCAAAGCGAAACCGTCGATCTTACTCCATCCTACTTGGGGAGAGATAATATCCCAGCCCCAACAGCTTCGGAAGGGATTTGGGTGCAAGTTTATTCCCGTTGATTATGCGAGCTCGACACGAAGATACAGATACCTCGTCATCAGACGTTAATTAAACAAAAAGGAGAATGCGGAAGAATATTTGTGGGGTGAAAATAACCCGCGATTGATAATTTAGTACACTTGATCTCCCACTCGGAGCACATATAAGGACTTAATACCTTGACAAAGAAGGGAATACGAATCGAAGAGCTTCGAAGGCTTTAGGGGATCATTAGATCGTCTTCACCCATTTGAATTTTCGTGTTAAGAAAGGAAGTCCACCGACCCTACCCACCTGGAGCTTCTCCTCCAGACCATATAATGAAAGAAAGAATGAGAAGGCGCGTCAAAAACCTGCAGTGGCCGATATGGCAAGGTCGATATCCGATCTATGAAGCGCGATCAAATGTTCCCTCCTACGGATGAAGAGTTTTTTTTGACGAAAAGCTGTATCGGACATCCGAAGCAAGACCAAAAAGAAGCAGCGGAATTCAAACTGCATGGGCCGTCGAAAATATAAGTGGAGGTGGTGTCGAATATTCTATAGAGAGGTAATAAAACAAGCAGGGGATTGTCGCTACTCCCGTGAACTTTCCTAATGACAAACTAAACTCGTCCGATTTGTGTGAAACGAAGAAAAAATGGCACAGGAGAGAATTTACGATTCCGGAGCAGAGAATCCTAGGTATCTTCGAAAAAAGAGTCACGACGAATTTAACGGGCCAGGCAACCCTAAGAAGAAGAAAATGCTCGCAGTTGATCTTGGAAAAGCGAGAAAATTAACTAAAATTATTTTTTTTTTATAACTTTTATTCTATTATTATTTCACTATTATATATGTTGAATAAAAAACTAATTTTTTATTTGTTTTTACCAAAAATTCTAAAGCACTTTTTTACTGTAAAATTTGTTTTTAGATTTATTACGCAAAACAATTTTCACGTGAGTTTCGTATCGAAATATACGCTTATTGAAAAACTAACGTGACATATCGTTTATTTATTTTGGATACCTTTTTCGAGTGTTCTAAATTATTTATCTTTTGGGTAGACAAAAATAAGTATCAGAGTAGGTTTAACCGTTGAACTAAACGATAAAATCTTTGGCGAGATGTTTGCGTATGGAATGAAATTTAACTCGCAAAATTTCGAAATTTTGATACAAAATTTTGACAAATCAAAATTTGTTTATCGGTTATAAACATAATTCCCACGTAGGTTTTGTGCTGAAACTATATAATATTAACGTGAGGTTTCGGTTATTAAACATTGAAACATAATTTACGTTGGTTTTGTATTTAGCAAAGAAAGAATTTTGACTCGCGCAGATAGAGGTAAAGTGTCCATGGTATTAACCTTCAACGCGAGATATCATTTTGAATTTTGATAACTTTGTTTCAACGTTAGAATATGAGTTTATTGATATGCGACATAATTCCCACAGTAGGTTTCGGGCAAGACTATACAATATTCTACCGGATTCTAGTTGCATAATTTTCAAGACTTACTCTAGCGTGGGGTTGGTGTGTTTTTAAAAAAGAGAATCTTTAACCTCGACGTAAATATATCCAGCTAAATGCTCCAATCAGGGATAAACCCTACGCGAGATAACTTTTGGAGTTTGCGATACATTTTCTACGTTAAAATTGATATTATCTGGATTATACGAGCACTGAATTGCTAGTAGGTTTTTTGCGAGAAAACTATCAGTACCGATATTAACGCCGAGGCTTTCTGTCGCTGCATAACTTTGAAAATAATTATAGTGAGATTTCGCATTTACAAAAGTTAACCTGATTCGTGATATGCTACTATACTCCATTAAATCTTACGCGAGATATCTTTTATGAAGGTTTGAAACTTTTTTGACGTTGAAATTGGTTAAACATAACTCCCACGTAGGTTTCGTGCGGAAACTATATAACATTATGCACGTGATATTTTGGTTACGTACGTACCTTTGAAATTTACTCTACGTGAGATTTTTAAATTTACAAAAGGAATCTAACATACGTAGATATACACTTAATTCTCTACAGTAAAACCTTACGAGAGATATTTTTTGATATTTAGATACTTTTTTGACGCTAGAATTGGTTTATTAATTATAAACATAATTCCCACGTAGCGTAGGTTTCGTTCGGAATCTATATAACATTATGCACGTGATATTTTGGTTACGTACCTTTGAAATTTACTCTACGTGAGATTTTTATATTTACAAAAAGAATCTAACTTACGTAGATATACACTTATGAAGGATTTGATACTTTGTTAACGTTGAAATTGGTTTTTTTTTATAAACTCAATTCGCCACGTGGGTTTCGTGTGGAAACTACAATAAACACGTGAGATTTTGGTTACGAACTTTGAAATATACTTTACGTGAGATTTTTGTTTTACAAAAGAACTTTACTCACAGTAGATATATCGCTAATTCTTACAGGTAGGATGTAACTCTGCGCGAAGGAATATTTTTAGGAATTTTGATACTTTTTTTTTACGTTTAATTGCGTTTTTATTGGTTATAAACATTGTGGTTTCGTGTATAAACTACATAACAATATTCCCGTGAGATTTTGGTTACATAGCTTTGAAACTTTCTTTACGTGAGATTTTTGTATTTACAAAATGAACTTTTACCTCACGTAGATATACGCTTAATTCTTCATAGGATAAACCTCGCGCGAGATATCTTTTGTGAAATTTTGATACTTTTGTTGACGTTGAAAATTGGTATTGACGTTGGGGTTATAAACATAATTGCCACGTAGGTTTCGTGTTTAAACTATATAACAATTTTCACGTGATATTTTGGTTGAAGTAACTCGTTGAAATTTACTTTAGGTGATGATTGTTGTATTTAGCCGAAAGAAAGAATTTTCTCAGTGGCATAATCGCATTTATTTCTTGGCATAGGATAGGGAACTCGCGCGAGATCTTTTATAATTTTTGATACTTTTTTGACGTTAAAATTGTTTATTTTTTTGCAAATATAAATCACGTGAGTTCGTGCGGAAACTATAGTAATGATTTACGTGTATTTTGGAATCATAAAATTTGATAACTTAATCTTACGTTGAAGTTTTTGTTGTGCTTAAAAAGAATCTTATCCAGTAGACTGCTAAATGCTCCATAACCTAATCTTAGCGAGATATTTTATGAAAGTTTAATACTTTTTTGAGTTGAAATTGGGTTTTATTGGGATAAACATAATTCAGTGGGTTTCGATGCGGAAAACTAATGAATAAACATATTAGTGGAGATTTTGGTTGCGTACTTTAGAAATTTACTTTACGTGGATTTATGTTTTGCAAAAGAACTTTACTGTAGTAAGATATACGCGTACTCTTCATAGGAAGAAACCTCGCGGCGAGATTTCTTTTATGAAGGTTTGACACTTTTTTGCGTGAAATATGGTTTATTGGTTATAAAAGACAATAACAAGTGGGTTTAGTGTGAAAAATATCATAAATTATTACGGAGACTTTTGGTTACGTAACTTTGCAAATTTTTACTTTACGTAGATTTTTCTGATTACAAAAGAATTTTACTTCAGTAGATATGCGAATTATTCTTCATGGATATACCCCATCGGCGAGATATCTTTATGAAATTTTGATACTTTTTTGACGTTAGAATTGGTTTATTGATTATAAACATAATTTCCAGTAGCTTTTTCGTGTGGAAACTATATCCAATTTTCACGTTAGATTTTGGTTAAGTAACTTTGAAATTTACTTTACGTGAGATTTTTGTATTTACAATACAAAAACACTTTTACTGACGTTGATAGAGAAATTAATTCTTATAGGATTGAAAACGAGCAAATTTTCTTTTAATTAAGTCTGATACATTAAAGATGTGATACTTATTTAATTTTATTGCAAAATATAAATGCCACGTGGTTTCGTCGCGGAAAACTATATAAAAATATTACGTGTGATTTTGGTATACATAATTTGAAAACTTAATTTAAAGTGAGTTTTTGTGCTTATATGAAAGAATCTTACTTTCAGATATATACTTCGCTAAAGTCCTCCAAATAAATAATTACGCGGAGTTCTTTTTAAGGTTGATCTTTTTTGACGTTGAGATGGTTTATTGGGTATAAGCATAATTCTCAAGTGGGTTTCGTGGGAATATATAATAACAATATTCAAGTGAGATTTGGTTAGTCTGACTTCAAAATTACTATAGTGAGCCCTTTTTTTGCATTTACAAAAGAAATCTTTAACTCTGTAGATATAAGCTATTCATCATAGGAAATAAACCTCGCGCGAGATACTCTGTTTTCAAAATATTAGTAAATTTTTTGAAGTTAAATCTCATTTATTTTTCATACAAATATAAATCCCGTGGGTTTCGTCGCGGAAAATCAATACAATATTTACAGTGTGATTCTTGGATGATAACTTTGAAATATTAATTTACGTAGGTATTTACAATGAATAGAATCCTTTAACCAACGTAGATTATCTGCTAAAGTCTGCATGAATATTTCTTACCGCGAGAGTATACTGTTCTGAATATTACGCGAGATTTTTCACTACGGAGTTTGGAAACCTAACACGAGTACTCTATTTTGTTATTAAAAAAAATTATTCGTGATATAGTTAATGCTTAGGTTGGTTAGGTTAGGTTAGGTTAATTGTTCTTTTTAAGTTTAATAACAAAAATTTTGATATTTATTTGACATGAAAATTTGATTTTATTATTCGTAAACAGTTTTCACGCGGGTTTCGTGCGTGTGATTTTCTTTATTTTAGTTAGAAACCTAACCTACGTGAGGTATTTCTTCTTTTTCGTACTATAATATCAAGAACGAGTCTAATAGCACGTCACCCACGAGCGTAGGACGCGTTTCTAGTATCCGCGGGAGGCAAAAACGTACTGTACGACCAATTTTTAAGGGCTATAAAGTTAACCTACGTTTTTTAAATTTTGCGTATTTTTTGTGTTTTTTTTTTCTAATTGGAACAAAACCTACGTGATTTTCTGCAATTTTTGCGTATAAAATGTCGTTTCGTATAGTTACAGTTATGACGAAAAACAGTTATTTGTACGGGCAAAAAATTAGAAAAAGAGTTAAACAGCATGCGAAAAGAGTTAAAAAAATTTTTGCGTAGAAAAAAACGTCAGTGAACTTAGGTTAGGTTAGGTTGTTAGGTTAGGTTAGGTTTGGTTAGGTTTGGTTAGGTTAGGATTAGGTTAGGGTTAGGTTAGGTTAGTAGGTTAGGTTTAGGTTAGGTTAGGCGTTAGGTAGGTTAAGGTTAGGTTAGGTTAGGTTTAGTAAGGGTTTAGGTTAGGTTAAGGTTAGGTTAGGTTAAGGTTAGGTTTAGGTTAGTTAGTTAGGTTAGGTTTAGGTTAGGTTAGGTAGGTTAGTTAGGTTAGGTTAGGTTAGGTTAGGTTAGGTTAGGTTAGTTAGGTTAGGTTAGTTAGTTTAGGTTAGGTTAGGTTAGGTTAGGTAGGTAGGTTAGGTTAGGTTGGTTTAGGTTAAGTTTATATATAGGTTAGGTTAGGTAGGTTGGTTATTAGGGTTAGGTTGGTTAGGTTAGTTATGCTTTGGTTAGGTAGGTTAGGTTAGCTTAGGTTCCCGCCGCAAGCGTTAGGTAGGTTAGGTTAGGTTGTTAGGGATTAGGTTGGTAGGTTAGGTTTAGGTTGGTTGGTAGGTTAGGGTAGGTTGGTTAGGTTGGTTAGGTTAGGTTAGGTTAGGTTAGGTTAGGTTAGGTTAGGTTAGGTTAGGTTAGTAGGTTAGGTTAGGTTAGGATTGGTTTAGGGTTGGTTAGGTAGGGTTAGGTTAGGTTAGGTTAGGTTTAGGTAGGTTAGTGTAGGTAGGTTAGGTTAGGTTGGTTAGGTTAGGTTGGTTAGGTTAGGTTGGTAGGTAGGTTAGGTAGGTTCGGTTAGGTTTAGGTTATTAGGTTAGGTTAGGTTAGTTAAGGTTGGTTAGGTTAGGTAGGTTAGGTAAGTTCACAGCTGACTAAAATTGAAAAAACTCTTTTTATCGCAACGGAAAATTTACGTAATATTTTGGCTGGTTCGGTTAAAACGTATAGTTTGTGTTTTTCTTCGAATTCACCAAAATTCACGAGCGATAAATTCTACGTATTTTGTGTTTTTCGTCTTTCGACATTTTTTATACGCGTGCTAAAACGAATCTGTGAAATTTCATTATTAGCCAAGTATGTTTTCCATTAAAAAAGTCTTTTATATTACGCTCAAATAGAAATTCGTATAAAAATTCCTATTTTCAGTAGCAATCCGCGGTTTTTGTTAAAGAAACGATTCCACGCGCGATTAAAACGAACAGTAGGTTATTTGCCGAAAAACGATTAAATTCATGTGAGGTATTTCATTGAGTGTTTTTGGTTTATTTTTTAAGAAATGGAAAAATCACGTGAAATTTCATTAAATCTATGCATAGTATAGTTTTTCCTTAAAGTTCACTTTTTATTACGATCTTAAAAAGAAAAACTTCGTGTATTTATTCTTTTTTCGTGAAGTCGCAGTTGTTGTTTTAAAAAACGAACGATTCTCACGCGCATTTAAACGAACCCCACGTGAAAAATTTTTGCGGAAAAACGAAAACTCGCGTGAGATTTCATTGAGTATTTGTTGATTTTTATACTGCAAAAAAGGAAAACTACGTGAAAAGATTTCCTTAATTATGCCAGTATAGTTTCTTAAAAATGTCACTTTTCTTACGTTAAATAAAATTCGTGTAATTTTCCTTTTTGTAAAAACGCATTTTCTTTGTAAAAAAACGATAACGATTTCCAGCATTTAAAGATACGAACCACGTGGAATTTATTATGCCGGAAAAAGAAACTCGCGTGCGTTTGTCCATTGATACTGGAGACATTCTTTATACCAAGATTAACTGCGTGGAATTTCATTAATTTACTTCAACGTAATAGTTTTCCTTAAAAAAACACTTTACGATAAAATATAAAATCCGTGCAAAAGGTGTATTTTTCGTACGAAACCTGCGGTTTTGTTAAAAAAGAAACGATTCGTCCGCGATTAAACAAACCCCGTGGAATTATTGCGAAAAACGAAATCGCGTGAGATTTTCCATCGAGTCTTCGGGACTGATTATAGGCCAAAGAATTAAAATTCTGCTGTGATTTCCTAATTTACCTTAACGTATAGTTTTCCTTAAAAAAACATTTTTTTTACGATAAAATAAATTCGTTAGTAAATTCTATGATTGTCGTACGGAAACGTCGCGGTTTTGTTAAAAATAGAAGAAAAAATTCTCGCGCGCCTAAACAATATCCGGTGAATATTGCTAAAAACGAAAACGTCGCGTGAGATTGTCCAATCGAGTCTGGTGGATTTTTAAAACGCCAAAAGGAAACTCGGAGGATATTCCATACATTTCTCATCGTAATAAGTTTTCTTAAAAGAAACTTTTTTACGTGAATAAAAATACAAATTCGATATAAAAAGTCATTTTTTAGTAGAAACGTCTGCGAGTTTTGTTAAACAAAAAAGAAATGATTCTACAACTAAAACAAACCACGGTGAGATTATTTGCGAAAAAGGAAAACTGCGTGAGATTTCATGAGTTCGGTGATTTTTATACATAAAATATTAAAGCGTGGAAATTTATTGACTTTACTCAACGTATAGTTTACTTAAAATACTTTTTCTACGACAAAATACTAAAATGTGTAAATATCCTTTTTTCGTACGAAATCTGATTTTGTTAAAAATAAAGAACGATTTTCGCGCACCTAAAATAAACAGCGTGGAGATTAATTTGAGAAAAATCGGAAAATTCGCGTTTGTTTTCATCTGTCTTGTGGAATTGTTATGCGCAAATGGAATTGCGTGGGAATTGGCAACCGTTAATGATGCTTTAAATAATGCTTTTTTCAGCCGAATGAAAATACGTGAGTATTAAGTAAACGTGCGGTTTATGTAAAATCTCACGGATATTGAAACAAAACTCACGTGAAAATATGTATGTAAATCTCGATATGCTTTTTAAGTAATTGAATCAATAAAGATATCAAAAAATAACTTCACGTTCGAGATAGGTAGAAAATCTCATTATATTTTTTTTTAAGCGGTCTTTTTCTTGTTTAGTTATTGAGAAGGTTCAGCTCGTGGAAATAGAGTATACCTCGCAAACTTTTCTCCTTTTTCATTTTTTATGGTGTTGACAGAAGGGGGTTGGTGGAGAACAATATTATAATATAATCGATAGGTTATCGTATTTTTTTGTGGAATTAATAACTCAATTATTGTTGGGTCGTAATTGCAGGTGATCGAGGAATGGAAGAAAAGGTTTCGCCTTTATAAGAAAAGTTAGTGGTGAGCTATTTATTTTATTAAATTATTATTAAACATTTTTATTAATTTATATTTTATAGTTTTAATTTTAAAATCAGTTTATGTAAAAATTCTTTTTCGTAAGAATTATTGAATTGTTGCGATTGTGTTTAAGTTTCGGTGAGGTAAATTTCAACAATTTCAAGAGGCGTTTGGATTACGTTTGAAAACTTTGGTGGGATAATATATATAGCTCTTGTAACGTCGTATTTCGATGCATTTTATATTAGAGTTCGGAGCATGAAGAAAATTTGGTGGGGATTCCCGCGAAGTAGAGACCCTCAAAGAAATGCGCGTAGGACGAAAAGAATTTTATTTTGCCCATCCGCGAAAGTAATAAGTACGTTAGTTTCATGCTTTAGGCTTCGCTGAGATTACGTATATGTAAAAAAATATTAATTTATTTAATTTTGTTTTAATTTTTATTCTTTTTTTTTAATTCAGTCTCCCATAAAATACCATTTTTTCGTTAAATCATTTTTTGGGGTGACTAAATAAAAAAAATAAAAAATGTAGTAAATTTTTATTTATTCGTAAATATACGAATCTCGCGCGAAGCGTCACACACGAATGAAATACCAGAAGGCGGAAAAATATTTGGAGACAAATACAAACCTAATCCCAACGACCTAGCTAAATCCAAATACAACGGTCTTAGAATTAGAGGGAGGTGCGTAGACATCTGCGTCATCGTGAGCGGGAAGGAAGGAAAATCGCCGTCTAATTGTTTTCTGTATAACAACCCAATCCAAGAAAATGTTATTAAAAAATATGTAGATATAAATAACGATTGGTTTAACTTTTGGTTTTGAATCTTGCTATATAATAGTTGTTTATATAAATATGGTGTTAAATAACAAAAATAAAAGATTTGTATAAAAGCGTCTTCCCTTTTATTTTCCTCTAAGCTATAAAAAAAACTCTAAGAACTCTTTAAGTGTATCGACCGCGATTTATTTTTAGAAAATACGAGGATAGGCCCGAAAAAATTTAAAAAGGATTTTGAGTTTTCGAATTTTGATATGAGAGATAAAAAGAAAACAATTTAATGATGATCTTTAATAACGAAACATTATACGTAACTCGATTGAAATTGGACGTTTATTCGTATTTTCCTAGATCCATACCAATATAATAACCTGAGTTAGTGGAGGGCACGCGCAAACCTGCGTCTTTGCGGATGAGAATAAAGCCAAATTGCCATTTTATAGTTTACTTCATAACAACACCTCCGAGAAATTGTTATTAAAAGGGTTTGTAAAAAACCAAGTGATAAAATTTCGTTCTGATAATATTTAAAATTAAAAAATGAAATTTTTAATTTTAATCTAAATATTATATATTGAAATGTGTTAAAAATAATAAAAAAATTGTATAAAAAGAGCTCTCCTCTTTTATTTTTACTTAGACCTAATTAATACAGATCGGTCGCGAGGTTTATTATTCTCATGCTAAAAAATGAAGAGATCAGTAGGAATTTCTTTAATAGTATTTTCAGTATTATCGTGTATTGGGTCGATTTCTGTGAAGAACACCGCTTCGAAATATAAAAATATAAAAGATGAACTTTGCATTCGATCCTTCGTTTCGTTCGACTTTTTCCTTCCCGTAATTAACTCGACGGGAGGGGAAATTAGAGTTTCTAAACCAACATTCGATATATGCAAAAACGCCTCCCCGAACGTTACGATAAATGTTATGAAGAAAGAAGAGCAAACACTTAAAGTAAGAAAAGCATTCGATATCGATGAAATATCGACCTTTTATCAGCATAAGATCATTTACGAAATATATCCCGTAGCCGCATCACGAACGATGCAACAGGTTATGCACGTGGTTTTGAAAAAGTGTGACCCCGAAAATACAGACGATTGTGAATTTGTAAATGACCATAAAGCTGAATTGGTGCCAGACTCGTCAGTAGGATTAAAAATTATCGGATCTTGCGTAAAAATGTGCATTGATGTCGACACGGATGAATCAAAAGATTTAGCAAATTGCTTCATGTTCGGCGAGTCCCTTTTCGCGTTTTTGAAAAATTTCAGAGGATACAATAAATTCAACGGTTCAGAAAATATCCCGTCTTTGGAAAATGTTCTCAGAGAATTAAACACTTTTCTCAATAAAGATTTCGTAAATTTTTTAGTAGTTATTGCAGCGAATAACTTATTCGTTAGTGCAATCGCATACGCACTTCTTTCCTACGTCTTGTTTCGAATGTTCTCGAAATTACTAGAAAAGAGAAGTAAATCGGAAAACGAAATTTGCAAAATCTGTAGTGCCAGAAGCCAGACGAAAATGAAACACACGTATAGCATTCCCTTAACTTCTTCGCGTCCTTATTTCGACGGGCGAGCCGACGGATCCTTCCCTTCCTCTGATGCTATTTACGCCGCCGTCGACAGAAAAAGGATACGGGAACCTTTTTTCGGAATAGAAGGAAGAGAGAAAGAAGAAGAAATGGCTATGACGCTTAGCGCGTACACCAATCGCGATACGAAGAATACGATCGAAAATCACTATTTAGATATGAATAAGTGTGGTTCCCTGAAAATAACGACGTTGTCGAATATTCAGGCCGCGACTGCGATGGCGAAGATGACTGGGCCACCTCTTCCTCCACCGAATCGTCCTCCTCAGCTTCAAAATATTTCCGAAGACGTTCAATCTACGCGCGTTTTCCCATCGGAAAATGACAGCGATTATTCCGAGATATGTTTAGACGTAGGAAGAGAGTTCAACGACGACAACCACGGATCGGATGAAAATCTATCTACGGCTTCCACTTCTTTCGAGTACGAAAGCCAGATCGATAATACTTCGAACACGTTAAATTCGGCGTACCAAGCGTCGACGACCTCCGTTGGCAGATCTATCGGTCTCAGAACAGTCGAGGGAGAACGGAAAGAAAGTTAAAAATGTATTCATATTTTTTATTAAATATTGCGTTTTAATTTATATTGTTTTATAAACTGTTTTATGTACTTATTTTCGTATACTGTATAAATAAAAAATTAAAATATGTAAATTTTTTAATACAAACACCTATATATATACGCGCGTATTAGATCAAACTTCATTCTCGACCTCTTTCCTCGAGTGCGAAAAGGCTGTTTGTTTAAAGGCTAGCCTAAGGATTGAAAAAAACACCGATTAAATATGAAGTATTCGGAATTATTTTTAACCGTGCTTATAAATTTTGCCGTGCTCCTTCATCGAGCGACGCCCGACGACTCGGAACGTCATTGCAGAAATGTAGGAGGAAAGCGACACGACGAATTTTTCAACTTGCAAGATAAAACGAGAGGTTCGTTTTCCATCGAAGAGCAAAGCGTGGATCGGGAATGCGAGAAGCCGATCGAAAACTTTTTTGAAATACATCGCTTAACGACGCCGAGCAATTTGGAATCTTGCCCAAAAAACGGAGAATTTTTCCGAGTTAATGATATTACGCACAAATTCATCCGAGTCCAGTTTCAACAAAATATAAAGCTGAAATACGCAGTGAACGACGACTACCGTCGCAAATTTAGGTTCAACGTGATTTCCAAGGATGGTGAAATTTATTCTTTCTCGCAACCGATCGACGAGAATTCGACGTTTTGCGGCAGTTTAAATTTTTCGCTCGAAATGCCGCCAGAATTGCGAGATCGTTTAGAGCAAGATAATCAGCGTAGAGATTGAGGTACTTGATAGGGAGGGGCCTTCGTGAGCCGACGAATATTGTGTGTACCAGTGATTTTGAGGGTTAGGGCGGGAGGAGCCTTTAGAGTATCTCACGCACGCAGGACAGTGCACTTGGAGGATAACACGCAAAAAAGTCAAAAATGGGGTCTCCCCTTGTGGAGAAAACCATCCGCCGATAATGGTGGTGGTAAATAGTCACCTACCCGATTAAATCTTGTGTCCACACAAGGAAGGCGCCGAGAGACGCGCCAGCACATTTCTTTTGCATGTTTCTGTGGTGCTGTATGCGCTTCTCTTGGGTGTATATTTTTAACGCAAAAATAAGAAATATAAAACATATATTATTCTATTTACGCTATAACTATATTTTCATCATACAGACATTATTACCGATAAATAATGTTCGACCTAATTTAGTTGCTTTTCTTGTAACTCATCGTCGTAAGTTACTTGAGTAAAAAGCACCCAAGATAAACCACATATAGATATCGAGATAGAATCATCTTCTTTCTCTCTGCATTTAGATTCTCTATCAGAAGAGCCAAAAGATCTTTCGATACGCGGAGATTCCAATATCACGTCGCAATGTAACATAATACGATCAAGATATATCTGTCTTATGATGATCAGTATCTATAGTTATCTTCGAGATAATTCAGTCGAATTGGTCGAGAGTTGTGCAATCCGTCTTAGTAACATCACTCTATAAAGAAATAAATTTATTAAAAAATAATATTAATAGTTATTCTTATTCATAAAATTATTCAAATAAAAAATATTATTTTTTCGATAATTAAATGTTCAGTCCTAATTATCAGCGGTGGTTATTTTATTATTACCTAGCATGAAGAAACTCAATTATTAAAAAAATATTAATTCTTATTCTTTTTTAATAAATTTAACATTTATCTAAAAATTTACTCAGACATACATATATTACTCACCTAAATTTTATCCAATAATCAAAGAAAAACTCTTAACGGATAGCTCGCGATCGCGAGCTGTGTGGATAGCTCTCTCGGTGGAGTGAGCGTGTTTGTCGGCTTGTTTAGCATTGGTGTGTAGTGATTGTGTGTCTGATGTGTAGGTTATCTTGTGTTGTCTCGTAGCTCTAGCCTACGCTTTTGTGCTGTGTATGATGTGCCTCAATTGTGTGTTGTGTGTGTGTGAAAGAACTCGTGACGCCGAAAACGCTCTAATAAACACTCTAACGTTCTAGGCTAAAAGATAAAATTACGAGGAGAGGAGAGCATTTAAATATCACACTATTCTATCAGAAACTTCGGTGCGACTGGCTATACGATATTTCTCGTATCTAGTAAGGCTTAAATACATATATATAAGACGTGGTGGTGAAATTTTAAATAGGTAAATTTATATATTAGAAAATATACATTCCATCTTAAGCGAAACTCACAGATAGGATATTTAAATAACACTATGCCCTTCAAATTGGACGAGGAAATCCAGCTACTGAATATTCTTAATAGAAATCCTTTCGATATGATCTGTAGAAGGGAATAATATACTGCACTGTACGAAAACTGACTAAAAATTCGTATTATTCAGAGTTTTTTTGGCACGATTTATACAGAGAACAAAAATTTCACAGTTCCTATTAGTAAGAATTCGAATTATTGCGGCTTATATATTTCCACCCAGAACGTGAGAATATGCGATCTACTCTTACGCTGAGTGGCTATACTCCATCTATTTAGATAGTATAATTATAACTCATATTTATGTTTTTACTTTCGTTAAAACTTATAAATTGGAATAACTCTTGGGACATATATATAAATGATATTTTATTTCTAATTGGTTAGTTATCGTATTATAATATAGACTCGTTCTTTATCTATTCCTTCATATTTTGAAATGATCAGTATTTTACCATATTCGTATCGCACTAAAAACGGATGTCAAAACGATCTCATCTCATTATCAGGGATTATATTTGCCTTATATATAAAGCATATCCGTAAGAGTATATACTATAATACTATACGACTCAATGACGATGATTAATCGTAAGCTTCCTATATATAAATTCATGATAATTAGTCGAAAATATATATCGCAATAGTTACGCTACCTTAACTGATGAATCCCTTCGCCAGCTTACCGCGTTAGTGAAGAATTATTGTACGATTAATTATTTACTGCTTGACAGAATGGTCGGAATACTCGATCGCTACTCACCTATTCACCAATCTATAGAACGATATACCGCCAGTAAGCATACGTACGCTGGGGTGCTGTAAATCAACGAAGTAACAATGGTGAAAACGGATAATTTTACCCTCGGTGATACTGGAGAAAAATTAGGACTTTTTATAACTATAAACAATATCTATCACATATCTCATCATTACTAACACGCACTACTACAGCTATTGAGAGCTAAAATATTGTCCTAACTAAGAACTACACAAAACAATAGTGTTTATGACAACATATGCAAATAAATGACATTGTGTCGAAATAGCAATAATATCTAGATTAAAGAGGAAGAGTTTAGTATAGCCAACTAAGCTGCAATACTTCCTCTCTTCAACATCACCCATAGATGAAAATCGAATTTATTAATAATTATCTATAATAAAAGAAGTAAATATATAATGTCAATTTATAGATTTAGTTCAGATATAATTGTTAGTCATTACGACCCTACCAATTTTATATTACTTGTTCCACACCTAACGTTTAAAATTATAATAATACAATTTAAAAATATTTATATTATCTTTTCTTATAATATTTATTTATAATTTTTAATTATAAATAATGTACTGGTTTCAATGCCATTGTTTAAAAAATATTTTACTTATTAATAAAAAACCTTTATTATTAGATTCTTATACTTAAATTAATATATATTAAAACCTACCTCTTCTCCAGATAGCGCATAAAATTACAGTACTCGACGCTCACGATATGCGTGGTTCATATCTACACTACGACAAAGCGGAGGTAAAGAAACAATATCTTACATCTAAGCATGATAAGCGCCCGAAGTCACTATTTTATGGAACCTTTGACTTTTATTTAGTCATTAATATAAAAAATTATTAATCTAGATGACCCGCCCTAACTAACGGATCGTTGCAGAATTTATAGGTAAGGAATAAGAGAGGATAAATTTTTAATTTGGAAAATATATAAATAACGAGTAGGTTTCGTATATTTATTATTACACGTTATAAAAGGCTTTTTTGAGTGGATGCTAAGTATTGATATTAGCGAAAAACGCTAAATATACTATATATAGTACTTAGGAAAAAATTATATTTTAAAAAAATCCATCTAATTTTCTGAATAGTATAGCTACATCTATAGAGGTTAAGAACTAGTCAATAATATACATTCGTGATCTCGTAATAAATGCTTCGTCGCAACTATCACTTGTTGTTGGATGAAAAAGGATTGTTCAAATTAAATTTTCTTTAAGACTCCGCCGCACTGTGCGATATAAAAATGGTGAGGGACACTGCGACACATAATCTCCGTACATATTTCATCTAAGGGTAGAATGAGCAACCAAAAAAGATTATGATTATTTTAGTTGGAGAGCGCATAGAGACCCGTTATTGGTGAAGTTTAAAGAACAAATACAGGAGATATAAGTTAAGAAAGATTGTGTTAACTCGACATAAGAGAACCATGCTTAATGTTTCATTGGATAACAAAGAGTGATTTGGAGAACGTAAATACTAGACTCCCTTATAGCATTACCTCGGAGTGCGTTCAGGTATAACGATACGGAAAGAACTACTAGCATAAGTGTCCCTGGGCCGCTTGGTCTCGAGGTGATGCACAGCTTTATGAGTGAATAAAGAGTTATGTTCGGAGACAGCAATATAGTATCTCAATACTCCCTATCTATTTATATCAATACCCTACGAAGGAAATATATATACTATACTATAAATAATATAATATATCATATATATAGTATATATTATAGACGATCTACTAGAAAATATACGATTATTTATCTGGAATATAAAACTAGGGTGGTCTAAAGTCATGATCGATATCTCAATTCCATAGATTCTGGTTTAACTTCACGCTATAACTAGCGATGACTTTTTAGAAACGAATACGCACTAAAATTAATCAATTTAAGAAGCCGTAATGCGCTATAAATTATATAAACTAAAAAAAAGAAAATTAAAGAAAGATTTACAGCCTCAGATATGTAATATCAGAAGTAATTGAAAAAACCTATCAGCTATATGAGTATTGTAATGATATGATATGACGATATATGAAATATTCATTGTCGGAATAAAACGAAGAGAAAGAAATAAATACATGCTAAACCACTAGAACTATAGTATGATTAAGAACTTTAAGATTTACGATACAATAATATAATAACCAGGCGTTATATCAAAAGAGAGAGTAATATAAGAAAATATACGAAACATACACTGGTAAATAGAATTATTTCAAGTTTTCCGCTGATTGAATTTACATAAACATCTAAAGTGAGAAACTCCTTATCAGAGAGAGTACCTCTATAAGATAGGACATATTCTCGAAATAAGATAAATGTACACTATAAATTATTCAAGTATGACATAACTGGTATATCCTCTTTAAAGAGATATTCGGGAACCTTTCTTATCTTATAACTGTTATGATCATTAGTTCAAGCTATCCGGTAGTTCACAGATACGTTAGAAGTTTTGCGACTCACGCAATTAACATAACATAGCCTATTGCCAGAGATCCATCTCTACCTGGAGATACTCACCTGCTCTGCCTCCATCCACAGACAGGAATCAGTTTCAAATCCATCACTCCTCCCACAACTCAACCTCTGCCTCTTTTCTTCTTCGTCCCCCGCCCACTCCTATCCCGATCGCTCATATCAAATCTCCTCATCTCTGCACTCATACGAGTATTATGGAGTCTATGATATCCCCGTATTGGAAATATCCACTTCTAATTATCGGAAAAGGACTATATATCACGCAAGACATAAGAAGAAGAAATATTACAAAAACAAAAAAAACACATACACAAACCTCTCTGTCTTGTTTTTTTGCTGTAGACGAACCTAATGAAATAACTAAAATTCTTTCACTCTAAGTAAAATGATCTGATTCTATTAATTTGCTTGAGGTTTCATTTACACTAACTGAGTACCGCCATGTACCTAATAGCATAAGTCTATTCTACTTCTCTAAGTTAATATATACTATATATAATAAATATCATATATATATATAATTATTATTTATTAGAGTATATAAAAGAAAGCAATACCGCTACCAAAGAGCTATAGTAAACGGAAAGACTATATAACGCTATATGTTAAATGCATAAAACTCTAACTACGATAGATATTAATATTAAATATATAAAAAAAATCTATATACTTTACTTATTTATTAATATATAACATATATCTTAATTATTACTTTAGTATATCCTAATCATAGATAAGAATTTCATAATTTTATTTTTTCTAACTAACATAGTGTCAACTATATACTACTGTATCCAAAACGTATACATAAAGTTGAAAAAATAGCGAACTAATATAAAAGTGTAGTAGGTAGGTATAGTTTAGTTATCGCTCTCATATATATTCCGTACTGTAGCTGAGCTATTTAGTTGACTTTAGAATGTAAATGAATGATGTATGAATTAGATTGATGATGAATTGATGAATGATATGATCGAAATCTGCAAAATTTTCAAAAAATATTTATCTATTTACGATATATCTATAGTCGAAATACCAGGCATCCGACACCGAAGTTATGTTTCAGTGCAATTGTTAACTAATAACCTAGCTAACCACTCGTTGGTTACAAGAGAAAATATTTAATAATAGAGAATAATAATTTGATTTAAAGTTAATTGCAGCAATCCAATTTTAGTTTTAAAAAAATTTATCTCTATTGCATTATGCTTACTCGAGAGGAAAACAACCCACTTCTCCTTTGCTCGTGACTGTATCCAAATAATGGTAAACTTTTGATTTTAGCTTTAGTAAAGAAATATCGATCTGGGCGAAGATGTGCAGCGATTTAGTCGTGCCGGATCTTAAAAGAATATGCGCAGAAGGAAACAGTCGAGTTAACTTCCAGAAGATGCTCGGGGATACTTCACAATATATTTATGACACTTCGGCGGTTGAAATTTATTTGCAGACAATTACAATCGTTTTGAAGGGAGGAACGGACGATACCGTAAAATCCGTAAAACTGCCGATTCTTCGCTATTCTGGGTTCGAAAAGTCGGCTTACATTTTAGTCTTTGAGCGCCTAAAAAATTCGACACACAAATACACATTATTTTCTTTTTCTCGGGAAACAAACGTCTTTATTTTTATATTATACATATATTAAAATTTAGTATATTTTTTAGACATGCATAACGACAGAACCTTTATATTCGAACCAGAAAAGGTCTTTTTGGAACGAGTGTTTCTGTCAGATAGTCGTCTCTGAATTTAGAAAGAAAATGACTCAATGAACGACAGGTTTTTTTGGTAGAAAAACATTTTCATTTTAATATATAGACTATACTCTTAAATAAGTATTATCCATTTTTTTATCGAAGGGATGTGACGCCGAGACGTTGGTTAGAGGACTCAGGGGCGGCGAAGTCCTTCCATCCCTGCTCGTCCCCGGTGAGACACGGCTCACGGAATATAACCGCACCATGACGCAAGAAGTTCTCTCTATTCGTTCTTGGTGTACACCCGTGGGCGTTTTAATCCTAAACGAGTCCGAAAAACTGGATTTGGCGGTTTTAAAAAAACAAAAAAAAAGGGTTATTCAAGAGTAACGTGATGTCTAAGTTTTGGAAATTTAGAAGTACGTGTCTGACATCCACAGCTCCACAACGAGTTTCCTCGAAGTATTTAGCGCAGTTCCTCGCAAGCAATTCGTACAGGTATTACGATACGTAGCACGTCACACAGAATATTGGCTCAATACCGAAACTGAATATAAATAATTATTTTTTCAAGACAATTTTTAAACTCGACTTATCTGTGAAAATTATTTCTTATTTAAGTCGTATACTTTTTTTTTTTTTTTTTTGAAATCTTACGGACCGCGGCTATAAAATGCTCTCCGTGATATTATATAAATAATTGTAAATTATTTTTAATGTGCAGTTGCAGATAGTTAATAGAGTTTCCTGATTATATTCATCGGTTTTGCGTAAGTTTAAAAACATTATGATATATCTCCGAGATTCATCGAGACCCTCCGTCCACCGCCGCGCTTGAGAAACACGTAATTCAAAAAATGAAGAACGTATTTCAAGAAAGCACGAAAGATTTTCGACGGACGCGATTTCCTTTTTAAAAATCTTCAAACCCTTTCGTTGGTGGCTCGAAAACTTCGAAAAGAGAGGAGAAGCTTAAATTATCTTTCACGAGGCTATCTCGAAACAGGAAGAGACTTGACAAATAAGATATAAAGGATAAAGAAAGTATGTGTATAGATGATTAGTTGTGAAGACGTGGTATCGTTTTTTAATTTTGACGAACCTTTAATATACGCTCTTGATCACGTGGTAAGGTGGATCACCTGAGCGAGTCCTAATAGAACGATTTATCGTAGTGAATTCTTCGAGTAAAAATATCAAGAAATAGGATCAAATTTGAAGTGAGTAAGTTTTGACTGTACAATAAATATATAGGATTTTTAATTCTGAGTTTTTTTCATACACTGGAATAATGTGTTGTAAAAGGATAAATTGATATTTATGTAACATGATAAAAATAGAACTTAACTAATCGTAATTAATATTTATAAAAAATAAAATGCTCTTGGAGGTTTTCTTCGGGTAATCTAGTAGGTCCTATAATAATTTTATATCAGTCAATTGATCACCGATTTCAAGAACCTCAAAAAGCTAGCGTAGTTTCATAACCTCGGGAGTTTACTGATCACAAACTGTCAACTATATGTGCAATTTTAGAAGTTTTATTCTCTTATATAGAAGAATTAAGCTTCATAAACTATATTTGCAATGTTTTTTTCGTTATAATTTATTACTTTTCGTAAGGGCATACGCCCTTTCAGCTTCATATTATATATCCGTAAATAAATAGGTCAAGATATCGGCTTGGATAGTATCAACTTGAATAAATTTAATATCTTTTACAACACCTAAAAAAAAATATCGCATATTTAGATTTTGCCATCATAAAGTTGAGCTTTCGTGGTGATTGAGTTAATATGTTATTCTTCGTTTATGCTCGTTAATCCTTTATTCCATATTCATCTCTATCCGTATTAACAATAATTCAATTCATTAATTTATTATGTATACATATACGCTCTTTATATCCTTAAAGAAAATAACAGATTTAGCAGCCTTAAACTAATAATATTACAGATATATATATATATAGATTCAGGATGTTTTACAATGGGAATAATTGCTTTTATAGCAGGGTATACTATACTTATAAAAATTTTTGAAATTTAATATTATATATAAATATATAATTAGTTAAATAAACATAATTATAATCATATTTATTATATTATGACTGAATTTTCTTATATGTTTTATATGATTCATTTTTAAATTATATTGTAATTTTTAATTTAATTATTCGGGCTTTGGTGATTCAAAGTTACGTTGCGAGGCCTTTATATCAAAATGACCGCTTCGATGTCATTTATTGGAGCGTTTCCCCGCGTTATAAATACTACGTTTCGTAGGCTAATCACAGTGTTGTGAGATACATCTACAAATCCATTGAAAGTCTCGACATAATATCTGGACCTATATACTCACGGAATAAAGGAATTATAAACGTCTATCTATATTATATGTTTTCTGTAAAGAGAGTTGGTTCGAGTGGAACGCAGAGAGCTTATTAACTATCATTCCAGTAAACACCGTCAACGGCTAGCGGAAGGGTAAAATTGGTTTACACGAAACTTTTAAAAATTTGTTTTTATTTAATAATAAATTACGTATATCAGGACAAATAGCTTAATCACACACTTAATCGTAAAAAAAGTTCTTTGGTTATTACAATGCCAGATTTTGAATGTTGAATGACATATAATATTTACCGAATACTCATATATCAAAATTTTTGAAGACGTGTTCAATTATAATGTTTATCGACTCAGCCTGCGCCCAAAACTGACATCTAGGAGAGAAGCTAACTATAAATATGACAATATAAGCGTTTACTCTGCAATTGGAATAATCCGACATGGAAAGTTTTAACGGTGACATCATCGAAGAAACGAATAACTATGGAAATGTTTAATGCTTTTTCAATCACCTATTGTATCAAATCAAAATATGATGCAGTGTCTGAAAATATTTTGTACTATATGTAGCAGAGAGAGTGGCGGAGCGAATTCGAATGACGTGAACGACAGGAAACTATACTGCTATACCAATTCTGCTAAAGCGTCTCGTCAAGCAGATCTTTCAAAATCATTATTGCCCGAGGTGCAGGAAATATTGTCCATTCAACGTTATAGAAGTCGGTGGGAGGCTTTTTATATAGCAAATGTCTCTCGCATCAAGGGGAGTGGATGGTAAATATTAAATTAGTCTGATAGACATCTTCTAGTTGAAGATAGATTATCTATAATGTCAGACCAGCTTATTATAATCTAAATATGACTTAAAACGAAAAATGGAAGGCCCCACTATTTCAACCAAAACGGATACAATATGTTAAAATCAGAAAGAAATGTGAACAATACTCAGTGCTATAATAAATGCCTATCCTCTTTAATATACAGTTATTAATATGCATACCCTAGTCAATATAGGCCTCAAAGAGACACGAAAAAGGAAGCTAGATTTTTATTAGGCATTAGAGACGTTGTGAATTAAATCGCAAAACATTGCGCGGCATATTTAGATAATGATTTATACGAAAGATACTTAAATATAGCTCGGTATGTAGTAAGCTGTTAACAGAACGATAATTTCACAAAAGGAAGTAGCAGTAGATTTAGAAGATACACAAGGGGAATATTAATAACTATTAGGATTAATATTCGGTAGTTTAAAATATATCATGGCAAGTAGGAATAAGTTAGTTAAATATTTACAGATATAAGTCACTAGCTTAGATACTAATACAGATTAGGATAGTTATTGAAACTTATACATCTATACGACTGATTGAATTAATATTACATGACATTGAACGAATTAATTTAATCATTATAAATTATGAGTTCAATAAGACAATAATATTAAGCGATATATCGTTAATTAATATTATATATATATATATAAAACGTGCTACTATAACTAAACCCTAGCTCATGAGTAATTAGATAGTTATTAGATTAAACTTAATAAATTACGATTATTAATAATAGATATAATCGCCGATGTACTTAAGAATATAATAATAGAAATTTAATTATTTATCTGAATTATTTATTCTGTATGATAAGAAGGATTGTTTCCCATATATGTAATTTACCCATCGTTTTACAGTATAAATTATATTATCTTGATGAAAAAAAATTAGAATCCAGAACATCTTCAGATTTTTATTTTTACCTCATAATAATAGTAGTTGTTGGCTGGTTGACAGCTCAGATAATCTCACTATGAGGAATAGTTAAATTCTAATGCTGAGATTTAGGAAATATTATCACATCTATTATTAGACGAATATTGCCCTCATATTACGCCTACATCGATTGCAAGATTTGATATATGTAAGTTGTTTTCAAATATGAAAATGTTATCGAAAGGTTTAATTTCAATATATCACGTGAGCGTAGTGAAAGGAAAACCTGAAATATACACATAATTTATTATCTTTATTATTTATTAACGTATTAAAGCTTATTTAAATTTTTTTGAGTGTGATTCTTACAAGTAATAGAATATTTTTAGGCTTTAGGGTTCATTACGCCATAGCATTTTATACCACACCACGACCGATTTCGAGGAACATGCATGTTGCAGGGGCTCAGGAATTACACACGCGGGGATCGCGCACGTGAAGTATGATACTATTTAAATTAAGACACTCATTTGTGACCTAGGATGAATAAGAATCTAGAGTGTTGAACGAGAAGTTTTCACTTCGAGCTTGAAACGGTTATCTATATTAGAAAGTGTTTAAACAATTTAATTACACTTAATTAAATATCAAAAAATAATTCACACATTAAATATAACTAATTTATACTGCTAAATTTTAGAATTGACTATTGTGGAAATGTAGCAATATGCATAAGTCTCATTAATAAATAGATATTTGTCTGTATTAGATCTAATATTTCAATTAAGATTTTTCAACGTGAGATTATTGGGAGGAAAAGGTCTTCTCACGCGTGGGTGATATTATCTTTTTGAGACGAAATATACTAATATGGTAATATAACTCACTCAAAATAGGTCATGATAACTATTTCGTTAGGGTAAGAGGTTAATGAGTGAGCAATAATTTTTGACTTTAGTCGTGCCATTGAGGGTCTGGCGAGTTCAAATCTTCGTAAATCGGTAATGCTAAAATAAGTACGGCTAGAGGGATGAAAAGATATTGAAATGATCTGCTAACATTCACCCTCAATTGGCGCGTAAGATATCTCTTTCAAGAGTTGAAGAACATATGCCACCACAATTTATAGACACATCTTTTAAAGACAGGGAGATCGTTTTTTTGTCTTTCATGCCCCTAACTAAACGAAACAACCTTTGCACCATCTGAGCCACGATATTAATGTTATTATTTATTGTAATTATTTAGTTCGACACTTTTCCTGAACGATCTACTGTGTTACAGACTTACACTTTTCCTAGATAATTATATATTATTATATATATATTAATAATATAATATATATTTACATATCTCTAATCTATATTATACATTTAAATATAATTAAATTAATATTTATAATATATATATAACTTATAATTTATATATAAGTTATATAGATTAAGCTTCACACACCCCGTTGATTGCTGTATTATTATCTCATACTATATGCTATATAGCTTACTATATTACTATATAATATACTTATATTATATATATATATACATTATATGCATAATATTAAGATGCTAATAATAATATATTGATATTATATATGATATTATTATAGTATAATTATTATATGAATTAATGAATAAAAATTGATTTTTTATGAAAATAGGGAAAATTAAACCCTTATACAAAATATTACCGTTTGTGTCACGGTCCATTAAAAAATATCCAGGAAAAATATATAATAATATTTTATATGAGTATAGATTATAGTAATATAGTCATAAATATAATTACACCGTACTAGATATAATAAATATATATATAATATATAACTCTACTACTATTATCCTCATATATATATTTAACCTATAATTATATATAGATAATATATTAAATAATAGTAATTATAGATATATATTATATATATATAAGAATAGCTTCTATATAGTATTATATTAATTAGTATGATGCCACATGGGATTAGAAAACACTATTCTTTTTACATAACAAACAAAAAAACCATTTTTTTAATAAAAAATTGAAAACCATGGGTTGGTTTTGATGTTAGTGGTTTTGGGTTTATATGGTATTTAACCCAGTCATTAATGAAATATATTTGTGGAGGGTTCCAAAATATTTTTATGGATGCATGTGCCCATAAACCAATGATTCGTAAATTGTTTAAAACCTGGGATATTTTTTGGACCTTGGCCTCAAAAATCCCATAGTTTTTAGATTATTTTCAATACATATACTATATATACTATATATATATATATATATATATATAGATATATATATATATAAATATATATATATATATATATATATAATATATATATATATATATATTATATATATATATATATATATATTATATATATATATATATATATTATAATTATTCATTATATATATATATATATATGATATATTATATATTAATATATTAATATTATATTATATATATAATATATATATTATATAATTATATATATATTATAATATATAATATATATAGGGTATATATAATATATATTATATATTAATATATATATATATATAATATATATATAATAATATATATACTATATATATATATATATATAATATATATATATATATATATATATACCTTCTCGGCCTTGGGTCCCTCCCTTGGAGAGCTTTTATACACTTCATCCTGAAATGACAAAACAAATTCAACTATCGAGCCACTAAAACTTTTCTTCGAAGAATATGCAACAATCTATCTGGTCACTCTACCTCACATTCTTTCTGACATTTTGCAATTTTAAAATGTCAACTCAAATTTCCTCCTCTTGTATCTTTGAGGGTAATGATGGCTAAATTTCTTCTAAATCTGAATTTCTTACTCAAAATTTTCCCTTTCATTCCACTTTACACGAATTCAGAGCTATTCCTCCACTCTGCTTCCCTCTAGCTTATTAAAATGTTATATCTGCACACTCTGAACTTGACGATAATTTGGAAGGAGGATGAATGGGGACTTATAAGGGAATATTAAGCTCTTCTGGAAGGAAGCGCGTAAGGTTAAGAATAAGAATACGGGGAATCTGCTTAGAGAATAATAAACAGGGATGGTGCTTTCGTAATTGATGAAGTGGATGCGATGGGAATGTGGAGGGAACACTTCGAAAATCCGCATATTGACAGTAATGAATAGGTGATAGTGAGTGTGTGTGGGTTTGTTGGTGAGAGAAGGAATAAGTGTTTTGGGAATGAGGTCATTAGTAAGGAGGAGGTAAATCTGCAGGTATAGATGAAATTACTGGTGAAATGATCAAGAACGGAGGCGAGATGGTGATTGAGTGGATTTGGAAGTTGTGTAACAAAGCGTTTATGGAGGGTATAGTTTCGAGGGATTGGAGAAGAGCAGTAATATTACTATTATATAAGGGTAATTGGGACAAGGGTAACTGTAGGAATTACAGAGTAATTAGTTTATTGAGCTTTGTAGGGAAGATATATACTGGTATTTTGGTAGAAAGATTGCGTCGAGTGACTGAGAGACTGATTGGTGAAGAACAATGTGCGTTTAGAAGTAGTAGAGGATCGTGTGGATCAAATTTTACATTGAAAAAAATGAGAAGATGGAAGAACGTTTTCTATCTTTCAGAACAATAGGAATATATAGGATTAATAAGGAAGCTCTATAGCAAGTGTTAGTGATATATAGCGTTGGTGGCAGGCTTTTGAATGGAATCAAAAGTATGTATGACGATAGTGAAGCATGTGTAAGAATAAATGGAGTTGAAAGTGATTGGTTTAATATTAATAGGGGAGTGAGGTAGGGATGTGCTATTTCTCCTTGGTTATTCAATTTGTATATGGATGGGGGTTATGAAAGAATTAGAGGCGGGGGTGGCAGGAGATGGAGAATGGAAGAGAGTGGAGGGGTGCCTACTACCTATTAGTATGCGGGATGATATGGGTTTTGTGTGCGAAATCTGAAAGGAAATTATGAGAAGTATTGGTAAGAGAGATTTGGGCAGAGTGTGAAAAGCAGGGGTTTGAAAGTAAAGTGTAGATAACGAGTAAGGTTATGGTGTGAGTGAGGGACAGATCCTCGATGGAAGTTATATTGTTATGGATGGTGAGCAATCGGAAGAGTAATCCGATTTAAATAGATTTAAGAATATGTTTGGAATGAAATTGAAACGGATGATGCCAGAGTGTAGAGAAACTGTGAATGGTCAAGCAAAGTGGTTTGGTGCAATCAAAATCTTTCGAGTGGATGGTAAAGGGACTAAAGTCTGAGTGCGACTAGGGTCCCCTTTACATGAAGAGTATGTTGCTTACTGTGTTAATGTATAGTAAGTGAAACCTAATGGTCTGGAATAAGAGGTATAACTGTTAGACCAAGTACAATGTGTTCAGATGGACAATCATTAGGGCGTTAGTAAGTGTGGAGAAGATGATAAAATAAGGAATGACATCGCTTAAGGCGATTGTCGTGGTGTGAGAAAGGACGTAAATGAAGAAGTACAAGTGAAAGTTACGTCGAGATGTTTCGGTCATGCTGAACAGGATGATGATAGTCGGTGGTTAAGCGAATGTATAATAGTGAGTGTGTTTGGTTTTTATCGACCTGCTTTGGAGAGAGCGAAGAAAAAGTGGATTGAGTCAGTAAAGGAGTGATTGGAGAGAGGAATGTGGAGTTTGGTAGAGAGGACGAAGAAGGGGCATAATAGCGAGTGAATGGCGGGTTCTGTAGGGCGCTATGGTTGGTGGCCACGTGAGCAGGAGTGAACCCTAAATTGAACAAGATGCATAGTGAGGTTTCGCCGCGGTCCAGTGAAGCTCTAGGAGTTGGATTTTATCTGAGCAGCGACGCGTCTCCACTAAAAGAATAAAGGGGGGCGGTAGCTGGGCTTTCTTGTTCGACTGCGTCATATCTTTTATCTACTTTTCTGCTCTTCCAAGCTGCATGTATCTGACCTGTTACCCCCCGTCTTGGGGAGAGAAGGTGGGATGATGATATATATATCAATAATTATATATATATATATAATATTAATATATATATATATATAATATATAATTTATATATAATAATTATATATATATATATATTATATATATTATATATAATATATACTATATAATATATATAGTATTACTATATTATACTATATTATCAATATATTTATATGAGCCAAAAAATTTAATTTCATATTTTAACATAATATTCTTTTTAAATCATCAGTTTGAAATTGTGAAAAAATATAAATAATAAGTGTGCTGTTAATATGCAATAAATATACTTAAAAGTTTTGGCGAAAGATAATACATGCTTTGGGAATTCCTCTCACTCAAATTACTCTTGGAATTAATCCCTAAAAAAAAGGATTATTTACTTTAACTTCTTAATAGCAATTTTCTAACTCGAAGGAAAATTGATCAAAAGTTATTAGTATTTATTAATTATTCTTATCGTATTTTGATATTATCAACTCTCTAAACATGAGTTTTTACTAATGTTTCCTCATTTATTTACTAAATAAACATTTAATTAGGTGTTTTAGTTATATGCTTTTTCACTTACCGCACTTTTTTATTACTTTTTATTATAAAAAAACAAAAAACAAATAAAACCCATATAAACGATGCAAATTAGAAAATATTTAAGTATTGATTTAAAAAAATAAAGAAAGTCTGATTTAAAACAAATAGGTTAAACCAAACACCCACATATATATAGTATATATATAATATATATATATATATATATAATATTATATATATATAATACTATAACCAATTTTTGTATGATCTATATATTATATATATATATTATATATAATTAATATAATATTATATATATTATATAGTATCATATTATTTAATATAATAATACTATTATATATTATATAATATATATATATATAATATATTATATAATATATATATTAATATTATTATGATATATATATATATATTTATATATTATGATAATATAAATATCTAATATATATATATATATATAATATATTTACTGAGAAGAAATATTTTAAAGTTAAAAATAATATTTATTTTCGAAAATACTTTTATTTGAAAATAAAAATATTTATATTTAAATTTTAACATATCATTCTCTCATTATATATATATATATGATATATATATATATATTATATAATATTATATATATAATTATATATAATATATATATATATATATATATATATAAGTATAATATATTTGATAAAAATAACCCCTTAATAACTTCACTCCTGCTGGATTGACCCTGGGCCTCAACAAGTAATGATTAACTGCGGTGAGGTTAGAAGGATGAAGCCAGTTATTATCAATATATATATACTATATATATATATATATATATATATTAATAATATATATTTATATATAATATATATATATATATATATTATATAATTATATTTATTATATATATATAATAAGAGAGAAGAGAGAAGAGAGAAGAAAGGAGAGAGAGAGAGAGATTCCCACCGCTGTCTTGATGCCCCGCCATTAAGAAAGAGTGACACTTCGGTAAGGCAAAAACATCCAATGCACTCAATGAGTTGGTTAACTGAGCATTGTTTGGCCCGGATTTTAAAAT